>APFE030766652.1:0-11479 GCA_000404065.3 Pinus taeda | reverse complement strand
GGTGTGGGGAGAAAGTAGCAATAACTCTTGTATACAATTTAGACTTATGTGATTATCAAGGGTTGATCCAAAAATGGAATTCATGCATAAAAGATATTGTGTGGTTGGAATGCATGTGGTGACTAGGTAAATAACATTTTAGTGTAAACATTTTAACAAAGTTTAAATTCAAAATTTGGACATCATAGAAGGAACCTCTAACTAGAAAATGACCACATGGAATTATCTAAGAGAGTAATAACTCCACTAAATTGGATTTATAAGTGTTGATATTGCTAAAAAAAATGTAGCTCTAATAGGACATTGCTAGGAAAAAGCTTTGAAGGGTTTGGAGTGAGGATTAAATTTGCAAAAGCAAGACTTGTGGATCTTTGAAGAAGATTGTTCCTCTAACTAAAAAATGACCACATGGAATTACCTGAGAGAGTAATAACTCCACTAAATTTGATTTATAAGTGTTGATATTGCTAAAAAAATGTAGCTCCAATAGGACATTGCTAGGAAAAAACTTTGAAGGGTTTGGAGTGAGGATTAAATTTGCAAAAGAAAGATTTGTGGATCTTTGAAGAAGATTGTTTGTTGAGATCTCATGTGTTGAGATGATGAAGATGATGAGTTATTGGAGGAAGGAGAGGACATTTTAGAAGAAAGGATGGGATATAGATAGAAGTGCTAGTGGTTTCTGCACATCTAGCTTCCTCCTAGAATCTCGAAATTGGAATAAAGATGAAGGATTTACCATATGAATGTTGTGATAAGAGGGATGAAACATATCATTAAGGACCATAAAACAATCAAATATTTCAGGTAAGCCCTATTTATCCTAACAATAATAGGAGGAAAAAGATAATAAAGGTGAAATTGGAAATAATTGTCCATCAATATGGGCCCATAAAAGAAGTAAATGGTGAATCCCACGTATGTCTGGTAGAGTATGAGTTATCATATTTAATGGTTGATGTAGTCAGGTATAACACAATAATATCTCGGAGTTTCACTCAATAGGAATTTAATCACCGTTGAAGTACAAGGGTCACACATACGAATAGAGAAAATAGAGAGAGTAGTGAAGGGTAGTATAATAGCTCTTAGTAGGACAAATATTGTTTGAAAAACATGAATCTTGATAAATTCCTGAAGCGAGAAAATATACATCTTGTTCATAACTGGGAGGAAACTAACTAAGATATTAAATTATTAGATACCAATTAGTATAGAATTTTTTTGGGGCTAACATTTAGAGTGGCTTAATTTTCTATGATTTTTCAAAAGAATACAATTTGTTAATTTTTATTTTATCTAAAAATGGTTTGCTCAAAATTTATACTATAAAAATATTTTAGCTTAAAAATCATTATGAATATCAATACTTTCAAGAAAACGTAACCAAACATGTTATATTATGCATAATAGGGAGTAGTAAGAATAACCAAGGTTTACAAAATTAAAAAAAAAATTCCATCCTTAAAATTTCCCCTACTTGATAGAACCCTTATACAAGAAATAAAAACATGGTTCTAGTTAAAAATGAGGAAAATATATAAAATAATTATGTGAGTAGAAAAGAAGAAAACATGAAATGTTGTTGATTAAAAATAATATGTGGGGATAATCAATGGAGAATAAAGTTGTATCTCATTCAAATTTTGCATTTTGTGAGTCTCTATGACATATTATTCATGATAATCCTCAATGCAAACAATGTGTACTTTTCATGATATTATATCTTTCGAATGATGAAATAAATTTTAGTATGCATGGAATTAATTGTATTATAATTTACTAAAATAAACATTGGATGTCTCTTTTATTTGATTGTATTTTTCTATGCACATTCAATTTTATTTCAATTTCATGGATTTATTTTATTGCAGAGAAAAGTAAGGAATTTGTCTTTGTACCTATATACTAAAAATATCACCACTTTTAGTAGAAGAGTTTCCATAGAAGGTGATGTAAGTGTTACCTAACCTAGACTATGTGTCGTGTTGATTTATCTCCCTATTAATGAAAAACATTATTACCTTTCCCATTGAATTTAAGTATATTTTATTAGTTTTCCATATATTTCAATGTGTTTACTAAATCATATTTATTAGGTTGTCGATAGCTATCTAAAATATTATTTTCAAAATTTGTACTAGCTTTATTATGTTCATGAATAAGGATTCCTGAATTTTAATTTAATTATCAATAATTAATAGGTTTGAAATCTAAATGCCAACTAAGTATTTTTAATATTACCCATGGACAAAGGATTGAGACTTATTAAGAATTTAGCTTTCATGTATTTTCCTTTTCAATTTAATTAAAAAAAAATTGCAAAATTATATTAAAATATACTATAAATAAAATATTTTGACAATAAAATGATTTATGCCTTTTATTATGACTAGTGTAATGATATAAGTAAATTATTGGTAAAATCGTATAACAATAAATCCATGAAAAACATCACCCTCTATTTAAGAATGTGTCATGGTTTGTATCTTCATCTAGTCCTGATGATGAACCATGCTTGCTGGTTAGAAACGTGTCAGAAAAATTTCTCCTATGCGATTTCTACCAAAAAAACACTTCTTAATATACTATGGATCACAAAAGCCCGAAATCAAGAATCAAAACATTAAGAAATTTCCCAAAATAAAAATTCATAAAAATTTACTAAGTTATAACTTTATTATTATCATTATTATTATTAATTGTAAGCCATCTTTTGATATTTCTATTTCATTCAAAAATAAATATTGTACACACATATTCAAAAATGAACTAGATGGCCTCACCCTACCCATAGGAAAACCAAGAATTTTTACCATCCCATGGAGTCATATGCTGAAAAAAATTTAAAAGCGTTGATCAAGTATAATAGCACTAAAAACACTGCAATATCATTCTAACCTCTAACACTAACTAGAAATTACCCATAGGCTGCTAATTATGAATAAAATGTATCAATCATTAGATGACTCAATTGGGGATGGATAATTTGCAATGGATCCCTACTGGTCCAGTGGGAGATTACATGGGATATGAGTATTGATTCTTTCCAGTCACCCTATCACATGATTCAAGATAAAATTCACCTACTCTATGTCCTGATGGAGCAAGTCTAGCTCCCCCTATAACTGCATAGGGTCTTCTAGCTTTGTTTCCATATCTTTGACCATCAATGTCTTCATTCTCTAGTATAGAAGAAAATTTTCAGTGTAGAAATTCCTTCTCTCTCTGTTTTGTCTTGGGCCTATTATAATGTTTCCCCAGTCACATGCTAGCTTTGCCCTACTTGGCTCCAGTCTAAAATCAACATTTCCTCCTGTTCTTCTAGTCTCGCATCAATTTTTGATAAGGACGAGGCTCTTTATAATATTGTTGCCTCCACCTTTAGTCATTACCAACCTTCGCAGACACTTCCTCTACCAGCTCGGCACTTTACACCACCTAGAATTCCATTGTTCAACCATCGTTCTTTGCCTTAGTCTCAACTTAGCATGGTGGAATATCATTGTCTTAGACTAATATGAACCATACCTTTATTTATCTTGTAACACCTATGATACTTATGATTTTTTCTTGAGAACTAGTCATTAGGGTTCTTAGAATTGTCTTCTCCAAATGATATTCCTATACACATCATGTTAGGAGGATGCGGAATAAAATATCAAATTATCAATAAACCATCTATAAGTTGATATTGATTGAACAACAAGTTTTCTTCAAGTCACTCCATGAACATTAAATTTTCTAGCATGCATGTCAAAAATGTGATAATTAATAAAGAAACTAAAGTTAAGTTTCCAAATGTCATCTCTAAAACCACTGTCAGGATGGTAAGGAGGGGTTCCCCCCCCAAGAGTTCCTATCTCTTTGTTGGGTACTATAAACTGACCTTCCAACATGAAAGGTAACCATTTCTAAATATTCAGATCAAAAAAAAAATGCCACGAAACCCCCTCCTCCCTATAGTGGGAAACCTAAGAATTACTCATAGAGCATGGGGAGGAACCGTAACCAATTGAAGGCCTTTCTCTAGGCTAATCAATGCAACAAGGACTTAATGTAATAAATAACCACAAGACAAAGATAACAATATATATGAGCCTAATTGTAAATACTCCACCAAGGCACGTACTGGTGTTGATGCTATGAAATTAACCATTTATGGAACTCTCCATCATACATGCGACACAAGAGAATTGAAGCGAGGGTAAAAGGAAACCTAACATACTCATATGCATTCATTCCCTAGTCCCTAACCCTCATTATTTTTGAGTAGGATGGATGTCTGTCCTTCTCTAGTCCTATTGATTTCCCAACATCTCTTCTCTCAACAAGGGTTGAAACATTGTCTAGGGCACCCTTGAAATAATGCTTGATTACCAAAATTTTCCAAATTTCCATATTTCACCTTGCAAGAGATCTCCCGTTAATGTTGAAGGGTGGCTATGCCACCCACCAACCTTTATTACCTTTGATATTGTAACCATGGTGACATGAATCCCACGATCTAGCATGTCCTTGCTCACATCCCAATCGGGGGTATAATTATTATTATTATTACACAAATAATTAATATAATATTTATATGGCATATACCTATATTTTTAGCCATTTACATTAACCCCACTTTACTGTGTATATTATTAAATTGTAAATATCTCTTCTTGCAATAACATGTACCAATATAATGGATTAAGAATACCACATCGCCAACCTCACATATATGAAATTTTCTTAAATTATTTACTTTGAGGTAAATTAATTGAAAGAGAATATCTAAACTAGACACAAATCTTATCATTGTTATTTCAATACTACAATGAATATTTGAGCATATTCCATTGAGGTTGAATCTCTATCACCCACCTAATAATTAAGTTATAACTGTGGAAGATCTAATTGGTATATTACCAAATATTTTGTATCATTGTGCATTAATATTAATTGCCCAAATTTATTTTATACAAAACAAATATGTATGTAGGTTAGGATAAACTTATTTCAAGGGAGACTAGAAAAAAATCAATTAGCCCCTAAAATCAGGAGCTACAACTTTGTATTCATCATAATTATGAGCTACAACATTACATTCACCACAATTTGCAAAAATGGGCATTTATGGTAGCTATTTCACCCTCCTCATTTTGTTCAAAATGATATTCTTTCCTTCATTGGATATTATATCAAGCTATTATGATTCATTCGGAGAGATAAACTCCCATTTAAATATCCAATAGTCTTATAGTCATTTTCTTAGTTTCCATATGCATATTCATAGTTATGTCTAATAAAAGTGGTTTTTTATTAACTCTTATATTTGAATTTCAAATTCAAGGCTCACCACAAAGTGGTATAGGTAAGTCATCTCATTGTGTTTTGTATTTTTTTTACATTCCATTTCCTTGAGCATGCTCTCCTTTCCATCTTGATTTTTCTGTTTCATTTTTGGGAACTATAATAATTTTTTTTGTTAATATCACAATTTGTGTCTCAGTATTTCATAATTTTAGTGTCACTATTATATATATTTCAATATTTTTATTATAATTTTTGTATCTAACTGTTGAAGTGGAGAAGGATTTCAGCTTTTTCTAAGCTTAAACTGGCCCCACTTTTGGGAAAAAAAGGAATTTTCATAAGAGTTGCAATTAGGTTTTGGTTTTCCAAGGTTAAGGATAATTGGATGGGATTAATTAGTATGGAAATGTACTTACAAAAATTAAAGATATATAAGTCCTCAATATGGACATGTGCAGTACAAATTTGAAGATAGTGTAGCCCAAATCTAAGAAATACCATCCTTGTGAAGTTATGTCATGATTGGAATTGTTTTTATACTTCAAAAGTAATTATGCATAGACCTTTAAAGCGTCATTTGGAAATCATTGTCAAACTTTTATTATATGGAATTGTTATATTTTTCCAAAACATATCATGATCAAGAAAACTAACCTATATTAGTTCATCCCACACATTTTTCTAAATGATATAATTCTCAAATGCACCAATTCCATATTGTTCTTAAAATTATTTTATGCCAAAGAATGACATCCTAGAGAGAATTAATACTTTTAGTATTTCAAAACAATCATGTAATTAGAGTTAGAAAGATTATGTTTAGTTACAAAATAAAATCTAGGGAGTGAAAAAGGACCATGTTTTTCTTTGCAGTTATTTTTTAATTTTGTTTTTCTTCAATAAAATTCTAGATTTAATTCTATAGATTAAACCTTTTCAAAATGTGCATTGCTCTAGATAGCTTCAATTCAAGTATTCTTCATTAGTTACATCTTTTATACTTGGATATCAGGTGATATTTTCTAATAACATGACTCAAGCTTATGTGATCCTATGCCAACTTATCTTTGATCAAGTCATAAATAATAACTTAATCTATTGGACTCTATTTTACATTATTGCTCAGTTACAAAATATTGGGCATGGATATTTGATTTAGCTCATTTAAAACATACAAAGTTAATTTATGTTTCGAGTTACAATATCTCTCTCATTTTAACACTTTCCTTCATTGTTCAATTATAATTACTCTTAATGTCTAGAATTTATTGTCATTATGGGTTTATTTTCGTTATTCTAGATCTCTAGTTACTTATTGTATGATGTCCCTCAAATCCAAGTTTTAAAATAAGTCTATTTTCATGGAGAAATTTTTAGTGTTATTCATGAAATAGGTTTCATTAGGTATGTATAAAAGGTGTTCTTAAATATGTCACTTTTCAGTTTATTTCAAATCATTGGGCATCTAAACATAATTTTTTTTATAATGTGATGATGTAGACTCAAGAACCTCTAACTCTTTGTTCTAAATATGATTGCTTTATATACAATTTCATAAGGATTTTAATTTTCATATATTGCAATATTTAATTAGTTCCTTTGCAATCTTGACGTACTTAAACAATTCCTTAATCATATTTTAAATTCAATTAATATATATGGGTGTGCAAAATTGTGAATCCAACATTTTCTAAATCTACATTGATCTAGGTTGCTTGAATCCATTCAATCTTCATTAATTACATGTTCTATTATTTGGATATCATACCATCAATTGTAATAGTGTCATTTAAACTTGTATGATCCTATAAAACTTCATCTTCAATCATGTCATGAACTATAATTGAAACTCATACACTCTATTTCTCTTACTCATTCTATTTAACATTATTGGTGAGTTGGCAATATTTCCACATAGATATTTGATATATCTATTTGAATACATATAAAATAACTTTATGCTAGTAAAATGTTACATTTGTTTCATCTTCATCTGTCCTAAATCAAGGTAAATGGGCTAGATAATAAGTGGCATGACTTGTTTTATTTAACTATTCAACATGCCATGATATCCCTTCCATCTTATGTTTAACAAAAGTCTAATTGCATGAAGCAACTTCTAGTGTCCTCTTGTCTAGTTTTGGCACTGGGTTTCACCATGTACTGAAAAGAGGTGTATATAGATCTATCACATTTTCCTCTTTCAATTGTTTAAAAAAATAGTGAAAACATGATATAAAAAGGATTCACCTTTAAATCCTTATACTAGATAATTCTTGCTTCATAAAATTTTGGTTTCACGTTTTGAGGTTCATACATTACAATATTTTATTAGTTACTTTACAAAGTGTATACATTTACATAATCCATTGATCATTTTTTAATTACATAAATGCACCTGGTAATCAAATGGAAAAAAATCACTCTCAAATCCTTTTATGATGTTTGATGTATGATTTGCATTTTTTATTACATTATTTCTTTCTTTCTAATGCAGATAATTATTTCTACGCTTGTTACCTTCATGGTGACCTAAACACATTTTAATATCATGTTAGTTTTAATATGGTGAGTCATAATGATATACATCTAGAAATAAATCTAATTTAAATGATAGTAACAAGAGAGTGTGTTTGGGGCAAAATCTCACTCCAATATTTTGGCCATGCATGTTTTGATAGTAGTTGATGTTATGACAAACATGGACGCTTCTAATAAAGCCAAACTAAAATCACAATAATTTATATATGTCTCGTTTGTGCCTAAATTATTATGTAAAGCATAACTTCCAACCATTGTGGTGATGGTACATTCTTATATATTATAATAACTTATAACCTTTCACATCTTATAATTTTGCTAGATCTAGTAATGCCCCAATAATTTTTTATTTGGCACTCAATCTATTTTTACAACAAGGTATGATCATTTATAGATTGAGTTTCATTCTAAGAAAATGATTACTTGGACTATATACTCATTAAGGAAATACCCTAAGATATGAAGAAAATAACCTAACATAAACAATATTGTAGACACTACGACCCAAATGTTATTATCTAAATAATAATTTGATACAATTGAAATTTATTTGCTTAACATTTTGACACTGTAAAAACATCACTAAAATGTATTAAAACATTAACTAAACAAAAGGAATGTACTAAACTCAATACCCCTATTAGTGTAATACAATACGTATAAAATTATGATTAATATAATTTTAAACTTCAAATTAATATTATAAAATAGTTGATAAAAGATAATAAAAATTATTAAAATTGATCCCCCTTGGTTAAGATTTGGTCTTCCATAAGGAAACATGAAAGAGATAATGACCCAAGGCCTAGAGGGATCTGACATCTTATAGAACACCAACAGGTCATTCGAAGTGGATTAATTTTCCTTGAATAGCGAAAAATTGTTGTCCTTCATATTGACAATAGATTTTGTTAGTGTCATAAAACAATAATTACTACTATACAAATTTATATATTTATTGATTAATTTCTATTCTTATATTACTTTGGATTAGAATTGTGATATTATTAAATCATGTATATCTAAATATTATATCAATTACGAGTTTAATATAATTATCATCTATATACTTATATGTTTTTTAATTGCATATAACAATAATAATTTATATCGCATATATAGATAATGAAAACAAAATTATCAATTCTTTTTTATATAAAAGTAATAATAATTTATATCACATATATGAAAATAAACTTACATTCCTTCCCACTTTTCATAAATGTATACGTATACCAGTGATTTATGGGTCATTCCTAGAAACAATCATGCAATAATATACACATCATAAATAAATAAACAAATATTGTTATTAATGAAATAATCCAAAAAATAATAAATATAATTTAAATAAAAATATATATTATGAATTACGATTATATGTAATGATATAATTAATTTGAATTTTAAAACATATGAGAGATTTTCTGTGTGAAAAATATAAAACAACAGATGTTGTGAAAAATATAAAACAATAGATGTAGAGGGCCATTTCAATTTATGCGCCTTAAACTATCCTCGGAAAAAACAATAGGAATGATAGAGGGACTAGCTAATACTAGACCAGACTTGATAGGGGGTGTTGAATCCCCAAAGAAGGGGAAGGTTGTAATGTAGCTGATTCCGGGGGATTGAAGCTAAAGAGGGCTATAAAAAAGCTGAGTTGGATTGGATTATTATTGATGTAAAAGTTGAATAAACCAGTGATGATAAGAAAAAAAGAGTAACTCACAGAATAGAGCTATATGTATGTATTGTTAAGTTTAATAAATCTGTCAAAAGAAAGGAAGGGTAACCGCAAGATGATAGAAGCAGGAAGTTGGTTCCATTAATGAGTTTGAGTAGCCAATAAATTTATTAGTGGGTTTAATTGACATGTCAAAGACCTTGGATTAAAGCGATGGACGCATAACACAATAGACAGAGATGTGTAGTTAACCTGAATCTGAATCCAGAGACATGCTTACGTAGGTGGATAGAAATGATATGGTTAAAATTATGGAGGGGAAACAGAGCATTAAATGAAAAATTCATTGGTATGGTGGACACATCCATGGCTCGTAATGGAGGGAAAAAAGCATTAAATTCATAACCAGTAACATTATTAAAGAGGAAACAAAGCATTAAATGAAAAATTCATTCAATTTAATAGAAGTGGTATGGTGGATAGATCTGAGGAGGAAACAAAGGCTTAAATCCATGGCTCATAACATTATTGAATAGGAAACAAAGCCTTAAATCCATGTGTAATACACTTGGCACAAGGGTACAATTATTGGGGAAATGGAGCCTTAAATCCATGCCTTGTGCACTTGGCACAAGGGTAAAATTATTGAGGAAAATAGAGCTTTAAATCCATGGATGATGCTTAAAAAAATACACAACTAACCAGTTATACCAAAAGGGAAAAGAACAACAACCAAACCACAGGGTAAAGGAACAAAGAACACGAGACACAACCATGGGCTAAACTAATAAAGAAGAAGAAGTGTTATATAGGAAAATTAAAAACTAAGCAAATCCAAATAATACAGAGCGAGTGATGCTTGAATTCCTAGGGGAGAGGATAAATTGTTCAAGCTAGAGTGTGAGACATGCATACAATGGTTGATTGAAGCAATGAAGAAAAAATAGGATTTATTGAGGAGGAAGCAGACTTTTAAATTCAAAATAAAAATGGCTAAAGCACCCAGTTTAAACTAATCAAAAGGAAATAGATACCGATACAAATATCAGGAATTGGGATTTGATTCAATTTTGTTTCTTTAGCTAGATACACTGGACTTTGAACAACAACCACTTCTTTTCGTCTTTCATTCATTTCGTTGCTACACCAACCCTTCATTTTTACAATGCACCCAACAAAAACACAAGGTTATGAAATGGAATTATCTCTTGCACTAAAGCAAAGATGAACATAATAAACACTGAAATGAAATTAGAATTGAATTAAACCTAGAGCTGCATTCCGGACTACTGTCGGAAACAACTCGCATGTGTGTATCAATATTAAGTTATACACCCCCGCCATACCAAATATTTTGACGACTCCACTCACTAACTGCACGCCAATGAAGAATCCCACGTGCCTCGCAACACAATTGGGCATGACCAACGTTGGATCGGGATTCGAACCCTGAACGTTGAGTACCGTCGATGTCAGGCTTCCCAACAGACAAGCCAATCCGCTCAACGGCATGGTGGAGACGAGCATCGCCCTTCTTCCGAATTTGTCGAGCATGGCCGCCGTGAGGGCGTAGGCGAGTATTTCTTCGATTGCTTTGAGGAAAACTCTCACATATAAATTAGTACTTAGATTTATCACGTTCAGGCTTAATCCATAGTACCCCACACCACAGACCAACCATACGAACGCCATTAAAACCATCCTACTCCGCGTCACGGGCGACTTGAATACGTCCACCGGGCTTCCCGATGGTTCCTCGGGCTCTGCTGGATTGTGCTTGTACCCGTCCAATGCCAACGAAACTCCCGCCGGTAGAGATTTCCCGTTCTTGGCCGCCATCAATATCATGACTTTCATGGCATCTTCCAGGCTGCCCTTGACGAGATACCATCGCGGGGACTCTGATACAAATGGCAGAACGAAAAGGCAATACAAGGCCAAAGGAATCGAAGC
>APFE030766644.1:0-10522 GCA_000404065.3 Pinus taeda | reverse complement strand
TTCTAGTTCTCATCTAAATGCGGTTTGAGGGAGTTATAGGTGTTCAAATGATGGAACAAGGTAGCAGATGGTTGATAAGGGTGTGGAAGACCTTGCCAAATTGAAAAATAGTCAAGAACTAATCTTGAATAAGGAGAAGAAGGCAAGCTAATGGTCTCAAGAAAAAATGAATTTTCTTTGCAAAAATATGTTTTTGGGCTTGTCCTTGCAGAACTTGCAACCAATATTCTTAATGCAAAAGAGAGAGGCCACCAGGGCCATGGATGAGGCACAATGAGGACACTAAGTTGCTTAGAGGATGAGCAACACTTTCAGCAGGGGGTATGATGGGCCTCTAAATTAGACATAAATTAAGGCCCATGCCTCTAAATTAAACAATAACTTAAGGCCTATGACCATCCTTCATCACATTAAACCTCTCTTTTTGCATTAGATAACTTATTTTTAACTTTAATATATTCATTAGGAATGTTTATGAATAATTGAATGTTTGTGCCTAATATTATTTATTTTTCGTGGAATATTATGAGAATATTGGGCAGATTATGAAGAGTTGGAGGAGGAGACAATTTAGGGACTTATTCCCTACTACTAGAGAATCAATAATAAATTATAAGTCAACAAGATATTATTTAATTATGGCACAAATTGTGGAACTCCAATTATTGAGAAAATCTAGGAATGTGTTCCACCAATCAAGGGGACTAGATCCACTAATCAAGGGATTTTGGTGGGGAAAGCTTCCTCCATTCATGGGGAATGATTCCTAATCATTTTGTATAAGTACCAAGTCAAATTTGCCTCTAGGGGGATTTTCATGAGGGTTAATGTGGAGAGAGCTTGTATTTTTGTAGCTCCATTATATTTTCTTGCAAGGATGTAATTCTATTGATGAAAATAATGAATATTGGTGTCATGTTTAGCTTCTAAATCTTGTTCTCCTCTATAGGTCTCTAAGTTTCCTTGGGCTTGGCCATCCCAGGAGCCTCAGAGCCCTTTTATATCACTTTCTTTCCTTCTTTTCATTGCTCATTCACATGCATCTCTTATTTTTTCTTTCTATTTCTACATTTAGAATTAATGATTTCTTGTTGTAGGATTGAGTTAAATGGTTGATGTGGCAGTGCTACAAAATTATGTTTATTAGCCGAACCTTTGACAAGATGTTGGGAATTACATCAAATCCTACACTACATGTGCCATTTCCAAATCGACGATTAAGAGGAAAGGTCTATATACTCCTCTTCCTACTCCTAGTTGACTTTGGGAATCTATCTCCATGGATTACATGTTATGCCTTACTTCTACTAAGCATGGCAAGGACTGCCTTTTCATGGTCATCAATACATTCTTTAACATGGCCATTCCAGCAGCCTGCAAGAAGAGTATCATAGCAGAAGCCACTACTAAGCTCTTCCTTGAACAAGTGTAAGTACATTTTGGTCAAGTATTTGGTTGATGTTGGATACTAATCTCACTAATTCCATGGCTTTCCACTCTCAAACTGATGGCCAAATAGAGGTCGTCAATAGGATGATCGTAATAATTATGCATATGTACAACTCAAAGCATCCAAGAACACGGGATGAAAGCCACCCCTATGTATAGCATAGCTACAACAGAGCTCTCCATAGCTCAACTAGCCACAACCCCTTTCAGGTGGGGTTTGGATTCCTAGAACTATGTCTGATTGATGTGGCCATACCATTTGCAGCTACTCAGGAAGATTCGTCTCATGTCCAGTCTGAATTTGACAGGGATAACAACTTCATTGAGTGCATTCAACACATTTTCCAATAGGTCCATGACATATTGGACAAATCCTATGCTAAGTACAAGTAGTGTCATGATTAGAATCGGGTGCCACACAAGGTCTAGGTGGGCGACAAAGTTTGGTTACATTTTCAAAAGGAGTGCCTCGTTGGGCCCCACCGCAAGCTTTAACCACTTTGATATGGGCCTTACACCATCACTAAGGTTGTATCAGATAATGATTTTGAGTTCAACATTCAAATATTCATTGGCTTGCACCCAGTGTTCAATGTGGATTGGCTTTGACCATACTTTCTACCATTAATGGACACATCAGACATTGCAGAACAACTCAAACCAACAGAGTTGAACCTAGACTACATGGAACATAACACAAGCTATTGGATGATGGACACACATATCGAGAACACTCACTAGCGAAATATCCAACTGTATTGGGTTGTCAAAGTTGGCCAACTACTGCACCAAGGCAAGTGGCTCACCAGGGACCAAGTTCAGTAGAAGTTTCCCCATCTCATGGAGGCACTCAACATAATGAGGACCATTGCTTCCTAAGAGGGGAGGACTAATCTAGGTGGATATTGGTGGCCACTCACCTATTCCACTTGGACTCCCACCATTGTTTCTTTTCAGTTTCCTTAATTGTAGAACAAAATACTATTTGTGGAATTTTTTCAGGTCCTAAACTTCCAGAGATATTTTGAGGGACTAAAAGATGTATTTATGGAAAATGGAGAGATTAGAAAAGTCCATAACCCATTTTTCTACTTTTTTTTTTTTGGCCTCCTCTTTGATATCTTCAAAATGAGGTATTATGATAGCCAAATGGAGATCGTATGACAAAGTTACGACCCCAAGAAGTTGATGTACCAATTTACCCAAACAAGGCCCACTGTTTTGCGCTTCATCTCCTATCATTATGTTTTTTCATGTTTAAGGTTTTCCATTATTTCTCAATAATAAATAGGCCTTTTAGCCTCAATGTAACACAGGTCTGAGTCATGTAGCCACCACATCTCTTCTCAAAGATAAGCTACCATCACTTGAGCTGGTTTATTTCCATTTATGTATGTAATCATATTTCAGTTCTTTGATATTAACGAAATGAAGTTCTATATCTATTTGCATCTCTGTGTTTATGTGTGTGTGTGTGTGTGTGTGTGTGTGTGTATATTGTTGTATTCTTTCATAAGTCTAGATTAGTGGTACCAGAGCAGTTTTCTCCCTCTTTTTTTCTTTGCATGTCCCAACGAGGTCAGGGTATAGGGAGTTAGGGCTCGAACTAGTTGAATCTTTGCAAGACCAGCCTCTCAAACCCCGAAGGCCTCCCATGGTGAAAGAGAAAAACGATGATGGGGCAGGAGATCCTTTAAAAATATTTCTCAAGGAAGCCCTCAAGTGACAATGGAACGTGATGATGGATAAATTTTCCCATATCCTACGACAGCTACCCATAGGTGACACATCTTCATCCAACAACCACTCTAGAGGTGCCACTCCTTTTAAGATACAAGTTAACCTTTAATTCCCATATTTGAAGGATAGATAGATATAGGCGTCATAGATATATGGCTAAATCTATTGGAAGGATATTTTTCGGTTCATGACTTTTCCTATCAGGAAAATATTACTTTTGCGCTCCTCAAAGTTACCCCACATGTCAAGGATTGGTGGGAAACCTACTGTGAACAAAAGGACGAGAGGGAATCCTCATTGTTTCCATCCACAGCCACTTGGAATTCTTTCCGAGACACTATCAAGGAACACTATTACCTTGTCATTAGCTATGAATATAAATACATAAAGTGGACCACATTGCGGCAAGGAAGGGACGAAGATGTGTCAGAGTTCATAAATGGTTGCCATACCCTCTACACAAATCTAGGTATCAAAGATTTTGAGTGGATTTTGGTACTCAAGTACCACAAATTTCTACACAAGTATAGCTAGGATGAGATGGAGTTCCTAGACATATCCTTGCTTAGCATTGCCTATTTATATGCTATCAAGATTAAGCAGAAATTTAAACAGAAGAAGTGAAACTTTGGATCTGTGAACCCAAAGCAAGCGAAAGACACCCCAAAACCAAAAAAAATAAGGCAAATCCAAGGCGGGGTGGCCAAGGAAAACCCAATATAGCTGAAAACAAAGAAAAACACCATGAAGACAAAGAAGGACATGGGGAAATGGTGATTTCCATAAGAGCCCCACTCACAATACAAGTGAGTGTTGAGCCAAGAAGTCATTAGTGGATGAGCTGAAGGCTTCTTAATCAAATGCATGTTCTAAATTTAAGTCAAAAACCAACAAGGGGAATGATAAAGGGAAGAATATTATTGATGTGGAGCCTAGTGCCACATTTTCCACCACTAAGATCCAAAAGAATGAGCCCAAAGATCCAGAGGAGGGGAAGAGACTTCTTTTCCACTCACAAATGTGGGTGAAGGGTTCTCTGTTGCAGTTCATTTTTGACAGTGGGAGCCAAAATAACCTCATTTAAGCTGAGGTCATGAAGAGGTTGGGCCTACGGACCACACCACACCTACAGTCATACACCATCAGGTGGCTTCCCTAAGGGCGAGATCTCTGCGTTAGCCAATATGTCACCTCCCCAATAGCATCAAGCCCTTCACATATGAGGTATTGTGTGATGTTTTTCCTCTTGAAGTTTGTGATGTTTTATTAGGCCAACCATACTTGTGGAAGCACCATGCTATGTATGAGTCTAAGCCTCACATTTTTATTATTACTTTTGGAAATAAGTTGTACAGGATACTGGTGGTAGCACCATCTATTGTCATTTATTTGATCACTACGAAGAAATGAAGTAATATTATTTCCCAGACCGAGCTATTTATTTTCCTTATGATTCACTCTCAGCGCAAGAAGAATATTGTGGTCACATCTCTAAACAGGGCTACTCCATACGACAATGGCAGATGGACAAGGCTGTATAGGATTACAGGGACATATTCACCTCACCCATGAGAGTACCTCTACATTCTCAGGTCAATAACTCCATCGATATGACACCAAGAGTGCCACTTTCCAATGGATAGATCTATCGACACTCTATTCTAGAGAATGATGAAATCAAGAGGTAGATTTAGGAGTTGTTGTAGAAAGGACACATCAAGACAATTTCATCACCCTATGGGAGCCTGATCATGTTGGTACAGAAGAAGGATGAGACATGGAGACTCTATATTGACCATCAGGTGCTTAACAAGATCATTGTTCGAAATAGTTATCCAATCACATGGGTTGATGACCTTTTAGACCAGCTAAAGGGGGCCACATATTTCAACAAGATTCACTTGAATTTTGGTTATCACTAGGTATCGATCGAACCCTCTGATGTGTGGAAGATTGCCTTCAAACCCAAGGAGGGCCTTTTTGAATGTATGGTCATACCTTTCAGGTTGATCAATACCCCCACAATCTTCATGAGGCTAAAGGATGAAATCTTGTGACCATTCACCAACTCATTTGTGGTGGTGTATTTGGATGACATTCTGATCTTCAACCAAAATTGGGAAGAACACCTCTACCATATTCGATAGGTCCTCCAAGCCCTGCGGCAACACAAGTTGTGTGCCAATTTCTAGAAATGCACTTTTTGTGTGACCCAAGTTAAATATCTAGGGTACACCATTGATGAGCAAGGTGTGCATGTGGACCTAGCCAAAATACAAGCCATTTGGGAATGGCTAGCACCAAGCACTCTAACATAGCTCTATAGCTTTTCGGGTCTTGCCAACTTCTATCACAGGTTCATGTTGGGGTTCTCTCATATAACTTGGCCTTTGAGTCAATTCACCAAGGGAGGGGTGAAAGAAAATTTCTTTTGGTTTGAATCTCAACATAAGGTGTTTGTCAAGTTGAAGCATCACCTCTACTCTACATCAGTGCTGACATTACCAAACCTACAATAACCATTTGAGATCGAGACAAATGCTTCCGACTATGCTATTGGTGTAGTTCTTACTCAGCAGGGGCATCCAGTGGCATATCACAGTGAGACATTTTCAGACACAGTCCGAAAGTATTCCACATATGACCAAGAGATGTATTCCATTATGCAGGTCTACCAAAAATGGATGCATTACATTCTGGGAAAGGAAACAGTCATCCATACATACCACCAAACCATGCAGTTCATACAGACACAAGGGAAGTTGCAGAACAACCACCATAAAAAATGTTCCACATACTTGCAATAGTTCCATTTGAACATTAAGTACAAGTAGGGAAGTACCAACAATGTTGCAGACTTAGCTAACCACTGGTCATGGTGCTGACTACTGTGCTCGACTCTTGTTGGCATGAGACTACAGGGTGGTGCATATTTACAAGAGTGATCCAAAATTCGGCAACACATACCAGACTCTCCTAGAAGGAAAGAAAGTTTCAAATTTTAGACTCCATGATGCACTATTATTCCACATGGGACACCTTTGTGTTCCTTTAAGCAAGTGTGCCAAGATGATTTAGGAGGCACACTACATTCAGGCTGCTAGACATTTCAGGGTAGATAAAAGAGTGGCAATGTTGGAGAAGTATTTTATTGGCTGAATCTTCGACAATATGTTGAGAAGTACATCAGATCCTACACATCCTACACCATTTCCAATCAACAATCAAGAGGAAATTCCTATATACTCCTCTTCCTACTCCTATTCGACCTTGAGAATCCATCTCCATGGATTACATGTCGAGCCTTCCTTCTATTAAGCACGGACATGACTACATTTTTGTGGTCATTGGTAAATTCTCTAAGATGGCCATTTTGGTGGCCTGCAAGAAAAGTATCATAGCAGAAGACATTGCTAAGCTATTCTTTGACCAAGTATGGTTACATTTTGGGGTCCCGTAATCTATTATCTAATATCAGGACAATGGTTTCCTAAGTACATTTTGGTCAAGTCTTTGGTTGATGTTGGATACCAAGCACACTAACTCAAAAGATTTCCACTCCCAAACTGATGGCCATACAGAGGTCGCCAACAGGATGATCGTAACAATTATGCATATGTACAACTCGAATAATCCATGCACATGGGATGAAATCCTCCCCTATGTCCAACATAGCTATAGCATAGCTCTCCATAGCTCAACTGGTGACAACCCCTTTTAGGTTGGGTTTGGATTCTAACCATCATGTCCCATTGATGTGGCCATACCATTTGTAGCTACTCTAGAAGATTTGGCTCATGTCCAGTCTGAAGCTTCATAGGGCTAACAACTGCATTGAGTGCATTCAACAGATACGTAATGCTAAGTACAAGCAACATCATGATCAATAGTGGGTGCCACACAAATTCTAGGTGGGAAATATTGTTTGGTTACATTTGCAAAAGAAGCACCTCGATGGGCCCCACTAAAAGCTTCACCCTCTCTGATATGGGCCTTACATCATCATGAAGGATGTAGGGGATAATTCTTTTGAGCTCAACATTTCACCATTCCTTGACCTGCACCTAGTGGTCAATGTGGACTTCCTTCAACTATACTTTCCACCATTACTGGACACATCAAACATTGTAGAACAACCCACACCAACAGAGTTAAATTTAGACTGCATGTAACATGCCACAACCAATCAAATCATGGACAAGCATATCAAACACACTCTTGAGCAGAAGATCCAACTGTATCGGGTTGTCAAAGATGGCCACTTCTTGCACAAAGGCAAGTGGCTCACCAGGGACAAAGTTCAGCAAAAGTTTCCCCATCTCATGGAGGCACTCAAAGCAACGGGGACCATTACTTCCTAATGGGGGAGGACTGATCCAGGTGGATATTGCTCACTATTGGGATGGGGTCCACTGGGGTCAGGTTTGGGGCAAAAGCCAAGTTTTGTTGTAAAAATATGTAAAGTCTCTGCAAGTTGTCGTCGCGAAGTGCGTAGTTCGTTAAAGAATAAAAAATTATTTTACCCTTATTTTATGTAACTTGTGTTGGCTTTGAAGATCTACCCATGGTCCATGGACCATGGGATTGTATAAAGAGGTATGTCTTAGGAATGTCTAAGAAAATGAAAGAAGTTGTCTAGGGGTATGAATGAATAAGTCTAGCACAGAAGTAGAAATCTTAGAGGGGGGAAACACTCTGCAGTTGTGTGCGCAGAGGCCTGGAGTAGTGTCTGTAGCTGAGTGCACGAACCCCTACACCTAAGTCTGTAGGAAAGCCTTGAGTATGTAAGCTTAAATGAATATCAATAAAGAATATTGTTGTAGAAATTCCTATATTTTATCGATTAACTTATGTTATGTATGAATGCACTTTATGCTGTAATAAATAATGAGTTTATGAAATAATGATATATTGATGCACAACTTTTCTTGTTTCACATTGTTATCTGAACACAATTAATGTTAAGTGATTACATGAAGACTATAACACAATTTGTTAAAGTTATCGAACACTTAAGTAGATCTGAGGAAATAATGGTCTAAGAGTAATTTATGGTGTGCGTAAGTAGATAATTTGCCTACTCAGGGTCCACAAAAGCTGATCCTAGACCTTCAGAGATGTCTAGAGGCTGATCAGAGGAAGTTACAACAATAGGCTGTAGGAGCATAGAGGTTTGCACGGAGGCAGATCTAGGTCACCAAAAATACATCACACTGATCTCTGGGTGTAGAAACTTGGTTCCAACATTCCTCCATATTGCTTCGGGTGAGACCTTAGTCCACACACCGCGGATTGATGTCGAAAGGGCTAGTATTGTAGGGATTTGTTTGGCGTAACTAACTCTAAACCTGGGTCAGGACCCCCTAAGCAAACAAATGGTTCCATTTCTAGGATCGATATCTGCATAAAGATATGTGTGATGTCACATCATTGGAGTCCAACCAAGAAGGAAATTGAGAAGTGGTTGGATAGAAATATATGTGAATGCGCGACGGAGGAAAACAAATATCTACGCCTAAGAAAAGAACAATGGTTGGATAGATATTCGTACACAGAAATATACGAAATCTTCTTCTGCACCTTCTCGATTGAAATATACAAGTGATCGCTAAATTGGCAGACGACCAAGGAAGGTGGAGGCTTGACAGTCTGGTAGTGTGGACCTCGGAGCTCGTGTAGAGGTTGGAAACTTCTGAAGATAAGATCAGCACATAGTTTATCACTAGCTTGATCAAGTCATCTGAGGATTTGTTATAGAGTTCGCAGTTGATATCTTAGTAAGTTACAGTGAAGAAGAATGATGCTTCTTCAAACTTGGCTTAAGATTCTCTTGTGTGAAAAGTGGGTTATTCCATTACCTTGATGTTTGGATCTACGTGAAGTGGACGAAGCTTTAGAAATCAAGGAAAAACAAGACCTGAATATAGTCCATTAATTGGACCTCTTTCAAGTGACGATGAGGGATTTGCACAGGCCTCATCGCAAAGAGTTGTCTAGTTGATATGGTATGGTTTTTCATGGATACCTCATCAGCCCACACCATTTCCACCTTCACCTCCACAACGTACACCTTCACCCACACCGCCACCACCACCACCATTAGTCAACATGCCAAACACGATGAAGCTACTAGTTTTCAAAGGCTTAGGAAGTGAGGATCTGGATTAGTTTTTGTTTGTTGTGAAGGTTGTGTGGAACACAAAACAAATTACGGATGGTAATATAAAGAATGCACAATTGGTTACCACTTTGTAGGATCACACATTGACATGATACATTAAGTACTACATCGATAACCACTGGCATCATTAGCAGACACTCAGACCAGTCTGAACAAAGAATTTGGTAAGCCTAAGTCTGAATCGAAATTAGTAATTGGATTCAAGGAAATCATGATGATGCTTGGCGAAATTCCTTGGGAATTAGATCAAATATTGAAGTTCTAGATCCATGAAGCTAATATGAATCTCAGGGATAGTCAGCACCTCGAATGGTTTGTAGCCTCGCTCTTGCCCCAGTGGAATCCCTAGAAATTGCTATGAGATTGCACGAAACAACTATTTAGGATGCTTCTTTGGGAGCTCAATGGATTCAATCAGAGTTTCAGAACCTTTTCATGGAATTGCAGAGCTTGAAAAACAAAAAAGAGGCTCGACTGGAGGTACGCGAAGAAGTTTGGTGTCTCGAGTGTAAAAACTAGGCTCATGATAAAGATCACTGCCCTATCTTCACAAATTACATCACAAGAGGAGGGCCATTGCCCCTAGGGTAGGAGGCTCCAACAAGACCAAGTATAGGGCCTGCACTACGGTGCACTATTTGTCAAGTAGCCAAAAAACATGTAATAGACAATTATCATTTGCTGCAAAAGTTTGTACATACACCACAACAATTTTTCTGCGATTTCTGCAAGTCAGTGGGCCACGATGAGTGCCATTAATGGAGAGAATGCCTACATATCGAATGTGTTACACAAAAATATCGTCACCATGATTATTTTCAGTCATTATGGGTCTATCATCACTTATACTAGCCTCCTAAGCAAGTCTCAGACCTTAGCTCTTCATGTCAAGCTTTGCAAAAGAGAGAAAGACATTGAAAATCAATATTACTCTTGTTCTGCACTTTCTCCTAATTTTACCTGCGGACCCGCACCCTTTCTTCATAATACCTGCATACCTGCACACTCTATCTGTAAAGGGGTGGGTGTGTACCCCTGTAAAAGTAAAAAAGGCGCAAGTTTATCCTAAAAAACTCACTTTTGGGTTAATTCTAGATGTTTCTAGAAGAATTTTGACGTGGATTGTTCGCTCCAAGGTGGTTCATGCATCCC
>APFE030766638.1:17988-33855 GCA_000404065.3 Pinus taeda | reverse complement strand
GAGCTGTAAGTTTTTCTAAAACTTTGGAAGCTTTATCCATAAGAGGACAAAGGTGAAGAAGATGCTCTCCTTCACATAACCTATAGGGGAATTTATTTTTTCCCTTCTTCTTACCATCGCTAGCTGAGGGCGTAGCATCAAAGTGATCTCCAGAGGTCGATGGGGATGGTTGACCCAGATTTTGATACCATACCTCTAAGACTCTAGGAATACCAGGACAATCTCAGAGGAGTTGGTCACTCTTACATAGTTTGCGAGGGAATTTTACCTTCCTCAAAGGATCAGAAGGTTTGTCGAGGGGAAGTGCATTTGGAGCAATAGTTGCACGGCTGGCCTCTCACTTATCTGACTTCTTCTTCGTCTTCTTCTTCTTCTTCTTCTTAGCCTACTGGTTACTGGATTTCAAACTTTCACCAGGCAAAGTAGAAGAGGAGGGTGAAGAAATAGGTGAAGAAGGTGAGAGGTCAATCTTAGAATCAATATGGTGTTTTTCAAGTGAAGGAGATGGCTGGATAGAAGTTGGGACACACGGGACCACTGAGGTCGAAAATAACCAGACAGGTAAACCAATAGTTAACCCAGGAAGGGACAACATTTCCATATATGGAACGCCAATGTTTCCGAAAGAAGGAAAAGGACCAGGACTCCCATCGGAGGGGAATCCTTGATTGGTAAAATCCGGAAATGTTGCCATTGGAATCGACCCTAAAGAATCACTAAAGAAGATAACTTTAACTAGGAATATTGCGTGGGTAGTTAATTTTAAGACACTGAAACAAAACTTTTCTTTTTCATGTTTTAAGAGTCGAGAAAAGGATGAAAGGTGACTCTAGTCACTTTCAGATTTAACGAGCTTGAAAGGACAAGTGCTTGATGATCTTTTCAATTTAAGGAGTCAGTAAAGATAAAAAATGACTACTCAGGGTACTCTAAGCATAAAGGATTACTAGGTAACTGTGTACTTCAGAACACCTCCCGGAGAACCAAAAAGTATGAGCAGGCAATCTCCTCGAATGCTGTGTTCGGTGTATCATGTTTACAAGGTGGCAGGCTCGGCTTCCTATGGATAAAGGGTTGCAACCTATAGGGGTCTCCCTTTATATACACAATGATATGGGGAGCACAAGTTTTTCTAGTGTTGTCTAATGCAAGATCGTTGCGAACGACAATGGCTAGGTTTAAAGATGCCAAAACATGTCTCTAGTGTAGAACACTAAATGTGAGTGTTAAGTTTCAATGCTTCCTTAGATTAATTCAATAAATTTTAACGGTTTATCTTGAATTAGATTTCAATTTCAAGGCCCTACTGCTGTCATCTGAAAACTTTTATATGCAGTTATATGAGAAAAGAAATATTTGTCTTTGATGAAAGTTTACATTAATTGAGCGATAGAGAACACAAAATCAATACAACAACCAAAGAATGAAATCTTTTACTAATACATGTCCTAAATGCACTTAATCTTCCTTTAACAACAAAATTTTTTTATTTCATTTCTCATGCCTATGATGATGCAATTATAGCTTCTCAATAATGCTACTAATGCAACAATTTCACTTAAGTAAACTAGAATGATGTTCTTCTTTTCATAAAATGAAAAATAAATCTTTTACATAAAGCACTTTAATGAAAATTTTCACAATTCCGAACAAAAAAGCATCGATCAAATCCAAAGCATGATAAATGAAACTAAAAGCAACTTCTTCCCTAAATCAAACAAACCAAACACATAAATGCTTCAATTTACAAACAAAGCAATTTAATCTATGCTCGGAAAGAGAAAAGAGACACTCAGAATAAGAGAACAAACAAGACTCTTTCACTCATTCAATTTAAAATGAAGCAATGAAGATGTTGCGACTGAAATATGGATTAAATGAAGCAACAAATCAAAAACTTGACACAATGATTAAACAAAAAAATGAACGGTAATTGACCTAGATTCCCTAGGGTCATAGAAACCATAAAAAAAAACTCAAAAAAATCAAGCAATGAAACTTCAGGTCAATCAATCAATCAAACCCAGCAAACAAATCATCCTAGTCACTTCTAGGCGAAAGAAGAGATTTTGAGGGTCAAGAAACACTGGCATTGGAATGGGAGAAGCTTTGATTTTTCTTAGCCCAGAAACTGACATGACTCTTTGGTTGAAACTAGCGCTGAAAAGGGATCCGACGTGACTGTCGGGCTAAAACTGGTGCTGGTCGGCACGATTGTTTGGCTGAAACTATCGCTAATCGAGGGATTCAAAGAAAAAAAAGAACTTCACATGGGGCCAGACATAACACATCAAAGGGTGGGCCAGTGTTTGTATGCCTTCCAACAAGTCAATACAGATCCAAAAGACCATAAATAAACAAACTAGGCACACAAGTAGAAAAAACCGAGTGATGAAAAGGAGATGTATTTCCCCAATATGGTCACCAATTTGTGGTGTAGGAATATCCTTTCTGCGGATAGAGATGATCCCTCTAGACCAAAATATTAGGTCTAGCCGCAAACAAGATAATCTAACATAAGTTCCCTTAGATTGAGAATGTATAATATCCTTCCTCTTGCATCACTTATCCTTGTTCGATGATGTCCTTGTGTTTTTTCTCCAGCAATTAGCTCCTTACGTGTTAATCAAACACCTGAAACAAGTAGACAAGAAACCAACGCACACATGATAGCATACAATAGAGTTCAATCTACTTAAGAGGCTAAGGAGTCTTAAGCTACCGAATACTATATTGCAATTGATATAGGAAACAAAATATTAGTTGTATTAATATGACAAAAAGGAAAGTACAACCTTCGCCTTAACATTGCAGTTTTTCTTCGATGAGTCCAGATCCCTAGCATCACTCTAACATCTCCTCAAATAACTCAATCATGGGAGTTCAAGGTCTCTTTCTCCTTGTTGACACCAAAAAATTCTACAAGTTATTCTCCCTTTAACAAGCTCTTAACAAGCATAAACTAAAAGCTAAGCCTAACAAGCTTTTGCAGATTATTCCAACCCTTCCATTCTAGACTAGATGAGGTTGGAATAACAGGGGATTATATAGGCATGAGAGAGGGTATATGGTTCCTCTTATGATGGGAAGAAGCCTTATGTCTTGGGTTAGTTCCATTTTAATAGGGGAAAGGAGACCAAACAGTCTCTCTCGGCTCTATCTCGACTAACCATTTACCAAACTTTCGTTCACGAAGCTTCTAGACCTAGAAGCTTCGACTCCATTTTTAAAAACTTTCCAAAAGAGGATCGACATAGGTAATCAAGGGATAAAAATGTTAATCGGCACGGGGCTCAATGTTATTCTTAGCAAATCGGCACGGGGAAGAAACTGAGGGATAACATCGACCTTTAAAACTAGGTTTAAAGGAAGTATCTCTGAAAATGATGTAAAGGGAAAATGTTTTCCAGATGGAAAGTGAATAAGAGAGATGTTCTTCATGATATGGAAGTACACATGGTTTATTGTAGAGGTTCTCCAAGATCAAGGAACAGGGAGTACAAGGACAGTGACAAATTAGTGTGTAACAAGGTCTAAGCATAGTGATTTGGATCCTGAAATTTTGAAGACAATATTTATTAAAGGGATGAGAGACATCTTCCTTGATATTCTGAATCTGTTAGGAAAAGGGGACATATCTCTGGAACCATATGAATAAATGATAAATATTTTCTTAAGGCGTTCACGAGGATCATCACGAGGAAGAAGCATGACACGAGATGCTTTTGTAAGAATACAAAAATCAACAAATGGAAGTGTAACTAGAGCTGAGATTGGAAATCTGTTTGAAAATAATAAGACTGATTTTCTCAGTACTTTATTTGCCTAGTTGGCAATAACATAAGTAAAGAATGCACAGGATGAATCTAAAAAGGATCTACCCATATTCTGCCCAAAGTGTAAAGAAAGACACTCCTTGAAAGATTGTAGAGTCAACAACATTAGCTTGTGCAACATTTGTGACTTGGAGCATTATATGGGACATTTCCCAGAGATTTCAAGACTAAAAGAAGTACCCGAGGAATCAGGTGAGGAAGTTTAGTATTCTTACTTCATTAGATTAACGAAACCTTGGAAACCAAGACCACCAGGTATGTTCCAAGATTTTTCTTCTAATCAGTGGAATAATGTGTACAACACTTAATAATTTTAATGGTAGTACCCTACTCCTCTTCCAGCTTAGTTCCCTTCAGCATGTCGCCAGTGGTTTCCTTCTCCCTCCTTCCCATATCCTCCATCTCAGCCATACCCTTGGCCTCAAAACTAGAAAGGAAACCCTCCCGCGTACCAATGCATCAATAATTACAATTTCTACCTCTTGCATCATCTGCTACTACTACTCCTCTAATATGACCCCAATTAATTGTACAACATAACCCTAATCCAAATAATAAGGCAACCTAGGCTTTAAAAGCTCTCGCTTCCTTCCAAACCTACTACATCTCTCGTTGAATGCAATGAAATCCATCTACGATCGGGAAAAATATTAAAAAACTCTCCTATTATTACTGAAGAAGAATGTGAATCTCCTAAGGTTGGTCTTGTGGATTCTAACGGAACTACTACAACATGTCAAGCTGATGCTGATACACCTATAATAACTAACTCAAATAATGTTGATACATCTATATCATCCAACCCAACTGTTATAGTAACTAAGGACCCCTCATATCTACAAATATTATCATAAACTACGATGATTTCACAACCTGAATATGATTTTCTCAGAGAGTTGAAAAATCTACACATAAGGATTCCACTACTGCAAGCTATCAAGGATGTCCCCATCTATGCGAAAACAGTAAGGGTCCTGTGTGTTAGAAAACCTGAAATAAAGCATAAGGACCTTGTCATTATCCATGTGATGGGAAAATTATTAGAGTTAATGACTGGTCAGTCTCTGTTGACTAAATATAATGATTCGTGGAATCCTATAGTTACTGTTTATATTGATGAGATTCCAATCCCAAATACACTAATTTATTTAGGGGAAATAATCAACGTAATGAATAAAGAAATCTTTACCACCCTAGGATTGCATGGGCTAAGACAAACACCTACAGTACTAGAATTAGCAGATAGGTCCCGTATTAAACCAGAAGGGGTATTAGAAGATGTAGTTATTACGGTGGATTCCTGGAGGTATCCAGCAACCTTTCTTATTTTGCAAACCAAATCAAATTTAAGGGGGCATCCCCTAATTCTGGGAAGGACCTAGTTAGCCACTGTGGATGCATTTATAGATTGTAGGTTGGCCTTTATGAAAATTTTAGCTGGCTAGGCCACGAAGAACCTCATCCTTTACCCCCCTTGCAAAACCAAGTAAGGATTTGGGAAATACCTTATGTGATGAATTCAAACCCGAATCAAATTACTCCCAACCACTTATTACCCTCGGTAAAGCCCGGTACTTTAAGGATGAGATAGAAGATGATATTATAAATGGTTTTATCAGTAATCCTCTTCATGTTACTTCTATTGAGCACTTGAGGGAGGAATATGTTGTGGAAGACTTGAGCCTTGAACATATGAAGACCACTCCAAACATCAAGATCAACCTGGTCGAACTAGAACCAGGTAAAAATCTGAATGTTAATTCGAACCTAACTTCCAAACAAAACAAATTCTGCTACAAAAGTATAAAAAGGCATTTGCATGGGATTACACAGACATAAAAGGAATTCATCCTAGCTTGTGCACTTGTCGTATTTATTTAAAAGAGGATTTCATTCCAGTTAGGCAGCCACAACAATGTATGAACCCAAGACTTAAGGAGGTAATAAAAGAAGAATTCCAAAATCTCCTAAATGCCAACTTCATCTTTACCATTTTTGATAGTGAGCAGGTATCCCCACTTGTCATCGTTCCTAAAAAGAATGGAAAGTAGAAAGTCTATGTAGACTATAGAGAACTTAACAAGGCCACCCAAGAAGACATTTCCCTTTTCCATTCATTGATTAGGCCCTTTATACCTTGTTTGGAAAGAAATTCTTTTCATTTCTAGACAGGTTTAGTGGTTACAATCATATACGAATTGCCCCAGAAGATCAGGATAAAACCACCTTTACCTGCCCTTGGGGAACCTTTTCATACAAAGTTCTTCCTTTTGGACTCTGTAATGCACCAACAACTTTCAAAATGAAGATATTGGGGATATTCTCATATTTGTTAAATAAATGTTTAGACATATTCATGGATGCCTTTACACCTTATGACAATGTCTTTGAAATAACATTAGTTAATCTTGAAAAGGTACTAGAACGATGTGTACAAACTAATGTTGCTTTATGTACCAAAAAATGTCACATGATGATGAATGAAGGAATTGTGACGAGGCATTTTATATCTGCTGATGGAATTAAAGTGGACCCTGCTAAGATAGAGGTATTTTTGAAAATTCCAATTCCCTAAACACAAAAAGAGGTATGTAGTTTTTTGGGACATGCAGGGTATTATGGAAGGTTTATAGATTTTTTTTCAAGAATGCATCCCCTTTAGTTTCTCTGCTTATTAAATATTTGGAATTTGTTTAGACAGGGAAACGTGAGCAATCCTTTACAAAATTAAAAAAAAATGTGTATTAGCAACCCCTGTTTTGCGAGGACCAAACTAGAGTCTTTCGTTTCATATAGTCACAGATGCATCTGATACTACTGTGGGAGCTGTATTGGGTCAGCTAGAGGACAAAAAACCATATGCCATCTACTACATAAGCAGGAATTTGATTCCACCTGAACTGAACTACAAAATGACAGAAAAATAACTTCTTGCAGTAGTGCATTCCATCAACAAATTTAGACACTAGATTACAGGATATCAAGTGCTTGTGCACACTGACCACTTTGACATTCGATTTTTAATGAATAAACCAGTCACTAATGGTAGGGTTATGCTTTGGGTAATGTTGTTACAAGAATTTGATATAACAATCCTAGATAAACCCAGGAAAGATAATGTAGTGGCTGATTTTCATTCTAGGCTGACTGTTGGTAATGAATGCATGCCCGTTGAAGATTATTTTCGTGACGAATATCTTTTTGCTATCTCAACTCACTCACCGTGGTATGTAGACATAGCTAATTATCTTGTTGCAGGAAGGTTCCCACAACACCTATCCTCAAAATAAAATAAAAGAGTTGTTTAACGAAGTGCAAGATATTCTTGGATCGAAGGATATCTTTATCACACTGGGTTAGATCATCAGAATAGGTGTTCTATGAGGAAGGACAAGATCTTTGATATCCTTAAATATTGTCATGAAGAACTTTGTGGGAACACTTTACAGATAAAAGGACAATGTATAAGGTGCTTTAAATAGGGTACTATTGGCCCACTATATTTCGGGACGCAAAGTAATTTGTGAAGGGATGTGATAGTTGTAAGAAAATGGGTCAACCGCTCTAGTCAGATGAGATTCCATTACACCCTCAGATAGTTTTAGATCCATTTGAGAAGTGGGCCTTCGAATTTGTAGGGTCAATTAATCCTTCATCTCAGCAAAAGTCCTACATCTCGGTCTGCACAGATTATGTCACAAAGTGTGTTGAAGCAAAGGCACTAACCAAAGCCATAGAACAGGTTGTTTTAGAAATTTTATTTGAAGACATTTTTGTTCGCTTTGCGATACCTCGTGAAATAGTGACAAATGGAGGACTGTAATTCACAACTCATTTGATTCAAAATCTAGTTGAGAAATAAAAAAACTGTCATAGGATTACTTCACCTTATCATCCACAGGAAAATGGGTAGTTGGAAAGCACTAATAAGGTCATTGAAGGAATTCTTACCAAGATTGTGGCCAGCCATCAGAGGAACTGGGCTGATAAACTTCCAGAGGCACTATGGGCATACAAGACTACATGGAGGAGCACTACGAGATTCTCGCCATACGAATTAGTGTATGGTAAAAATCTTTTATTTTCCATAGTGTTCAAAATAAAGACACTCAGAACAACACTACAAGTGAACCTAGATTTGGAAACAACACATAAACAACGATTGAATAAGCTAAATGAGTTAGATGAGAAAAGATTGGTTGCTCTCCAACAAACAAATATCATCCAACATCAGAGGGCTAAGTGGCATGATAAATTTATAAAAAAGAAGGTATTCTGAAAAGGAGATTGGGCTCTATTATACGATTCACTATTCAAGGATTTCAAAGGGAAGCTTTGCACCAGATGGCTAGGTCCTTATGAATTGATACAGACTTTGACAATAGCACTGTAAATTTAGTCCCCATCGATAATGCCAGGACACCATTACTTGCTAATGAGTATCGTCTTCGGTTATATCATAAACCAGCTTCAAGGGATTCATTTGTGAACATTATCTCAGAATATGACTTTCAAATTATGGGGCCAGGGGAAAATTCTCCCGCACTGCCAAATTTTTAATCTTCAATAAGTGTAATAGCTGAAATCCAACTTTTGTTGGTCGTTGATACACCAAAATATATAAAAAGAAAAAAAGAGAAAAAATTTATAATAATAATAATAATATATAATAATATAAATAATAATATATATATATATATATATAATATATATATATATATAATATATATATATATATATATATTATAACAAATTAAATAATATATATTTATATATTATCATATATATATATGAGGTGTGTGTGTGTGTGTGTGTGTGATTTCCATGTGAAACCTCTTATAGGGGCGCGAGATAATGGTAACAGTTGAAAACCACTATGTGGCGGCTCTTACACATTTTTTTTTCTTGTAACAACATAATTTATTTCATATATTTTATACTATGCTGTTAAAAGCTAAAGTTTTTTCTTCTTTTTAAAAGTTTTTAAAGTACCCTCAAAAGTATTGTAAATAAAAGTTTTGCTATAAAGAGTAGTATTAGCAATTACATTTGTTGTTACACCTGTAGAAACTAACATTTTGCAGCAGCAAATTGGCCACAACTATCCGCTTCAATAAACTATATCACCAGTACGTTGCCGCTATAATAAATGACATCACCGGTACGGTGCTGTTAGAATCAATCACATCACCAGTGCTTTTCTGTCACATCACCCTCCGGTAAGTCATTCAAAATGTATATTACTTTTTTTATTATTTAACGATTATGACAATTAGTATGATTTTCCATTTGACATTTGAGGACGACCTTTGCATTAAAACTCAGGGGAGGGTGAATCATTTCATGATCCGTAATTTAACCAGACTTAAAGCGACAAACCTTGTAATCATTAGCAAATATTGCAATCATATCATCTTTTTATGTCAACCGTGTCATTGGTTTAAATTATACTTAAGATAGAATTCCATGACCCTGGATTAATAATGAGATGATAACACATATCGTATAATCCCTTGATACAACATCCTTGCCTTTACTGCCCCGATATCTATCCCAAACGAAGCACTGCATCTTCATTTCACAAAATTCTCAGAGGGAAAGTAGACAGAGCACAAAGAGTATTATCTAAAGTAGAGATGGGGGGAGAAGCGGTAAGGCACAAGCATAATTTCATAGAGGCATTGGAGAATTTCCAAGAGGCATATCAGATTTTTAAAGAAGCAGGGTGGTTCAATTTTTTCGAATGACTCAAAGGGTTAGAATAATTTTTTGCCTTGGAGTTTGATAACTATTTGAGTAGGAATTAGATGAAGGTTAGAGGGTTGAAGTTGGAACCCAACGAGGAAGTAATTGCTAGAGTGTCAACATTGCAACCTAAAGGAAAGATATAGTTTAACCAGAAAATCAACGACCCTTCCCTCAAAGCTAAATTCCTGCAAGGGGAGGAACGATTGGTTATGAAGGGCAGGGGAATTGACCAATTGTCGCTTCCTCAACCATAGGGAGATGTTGTTTTATTCATCATTAAGTATATTATATCTGAAGGATGGATGACGATAATGTTTAAGTATCATTTTCCACTATTAAATCATCTCCGACACATGCAATTGATTAACCTTTCTCACTTCCCGTTGGAGAATTTGGAGCATATGTCTGCTACTGTGAAGGTTGCTTCACATATGGAAACAATGTCACTAATCAAGACATTATATAATTAATCATAATGGAGACCCTAGAGCACCAGGTTCGAAGCTGGGAAGATTGCATGAGCAAAAAGACAAGGGCTTCACATCAGAAACAAGTCGAAACCCCCACTGACGCTCAAAAAGAAGTTGGGGTAGTTGAGAAGCAAGGACAAGCCTCTGGAAACAAAATCAAGAAAAGGTTGCTAGAAAAGCCAATAGGTGGTAGAACAACAAAAAGGAGGGTCAAAGTTAACACCAAACCAAAGCCCCCGTCTCCATCCAAAAATAAGTCAAGCAAGCATGAGGACGCAAGGAAGCAAAAGAAAGAGGAACATGCCAAGCAAGAAGAGGTTCCTTCGCTAGGTAAGAATGAGACCCAAACCCTACTGCATAAAATTAAAGAGTTAGAAATAGAAAATAAAGAATTAAGGCAATAAATAGAGGGTAATAATGTGGAAACATGGATACCAGGTCTTGATACTCTCGCGAAGGCTGTTGACAAGATGAGAACATAAACTACACCAGGTTCTGTATGTACAAAATGTTCTAAGAATTTAGCAACAACAAGGTATAAAGTTTATGCTTCAAGTACCATCTCGGAAGAAACCCAAACATAACCCTGGGAGGCTGTTACACAAGAACCCGTTGACGATGTTGCTGTTACACAAGAGCCAATAACTGAAATGGGGCATCCAACGACATTTGACCTAAAAACTGAAACATAATAACTGTTGATAATGCTGTTATTACACAAGAACTAGTAGTTGAGGTAGAGGTTCCTCAGGAAGAAGAGGTAAGAGTTGATCCACGAGAACCTGCTGATGAAGCTGCTGTTACGTAAGAACCAACAGTTAGAGTAGAACAACTTGAATCACGAGATGTTGTTACACCCCCTATCGATGTTGCATGCGAGATAATACGAGATCTCGAGGCAAGGTGGTGCTTAGAGAAACTTTTCTTGATATTAGAGTTATAGAAATGGAAGCAACTAGCTCTCTCTTTGCAAAAGGGAGTGATTTCTCTGGAGGAATGTAAAAAATTCATATATACTCAAAGAATAGTGGGCCAAGATGAGGTTGACAAAAGAATGGACAAAGTGGGAAAGAAAGAAAACTGAGAAGGATAAGGAAGAACGGATGCAACAATTACAACAAAAGGTTGAGGAATTAACAGATAACAAAGGTAAATTGTATAGAATCGCCCTAAACCTTTTAGGGTGGAGAAGGCCTTCCCCATCTTATCCAATCTTCAAATGGGAAGATAATTTATCTTTTTTCAGTTAAGAGCTGTCTATGAGAATATACCCTATTTGGTTAATTCTACCTGAACTTTCTTAGATGTTTTTTTGCGCATGTGATTTTGTCAAGCAGAGCTTGTTGTGTGAGATTTTTCTAGATAACATGACTTGTGAATATGCTAGCCTATACATGATTGTACACATCTTCTCCTATATGGGGCACTTGTAGTTGCCCGTGTTCATCTCCTTCATGAGAAATCAGGTGGAGTGGAATCTTGCCATGAAGTCATCTGACGTAAATGAGGAGAAGGTAGCTTTGTGGATAAGAGCAGAACCAGGCATGGCCACTGAAATGAGGTGCAAGTTTAGAAAGTTTCTTAGTACTCCTAATATGGTGGAAAAATTAGCCCTCTACAGAAGGAGGGTTGTTGGATTTTGCCTCAATGTCTTTGCATAACTTAAAAGCTGAGCATTGTCTGGATGCCTGAAACGTACAGAGGCTAGTAGTGCAAGTCTGTAGGAGAGTGATCCTTTTGGGTTTTCTAATTTTATGGTTTATATTACACGAGTCTAGGAATATGCCCGAATTGTGAAATCCATGGGAGCTTTATAGATAGGACTTAAACTTAAGTATCTCTTGATCTAGCTTCCGATCGAAGACTATTAGCCCCATTACCAATTGTGCAATTATGAAGATGAACCATGGCCGCATCAACTGATGGCCACTCAGGGTTACAGATGAGCTGACGAAGATATTGCTGGTGCTTATAATTTGATAGAGTTACATTGACGATACAAAAACAGTACCTGAAGATTCTACATTGGGACATGCAGTGGCTTCAGTTGGGGGAAGATGTTGGGTGCAGTCTTTAAGCATATCTTAGACTCCTCTTTCCCTATTTTTGATCATTTTCTCTCTTTAAACCTATGAAATTTATGTCACAAATGCCACTTTCCCTAGTTATAAGAGCAATCTTTTCTCCAACATATTACTTTGCCATTTTTTATTAAATATTGAATGCAGTAATGTCCTTTTGGGATGACTAACCAGGGTAATTGTGGAAGAGGTCTTCTGGTTATTTTTCTTTCAAGTGTTGCCCATATACTAAGGATTAAGGGATGAACAACTGTTGTTGTTACTTGCTGTTACACTCCGAATATTTTTTGTTACATTCCGAAGTTTTTCTCTTAGACCTCGAAGTGGTTGTTGCACCGTGAGGATGTTGTTACACCGCAACTGCCAAGGACCATGTTTATTGTCTTAAAATACAATTGTTGAGAATCATGAAATTATCTACAGGTGGTTAAAGGATCTGAGCGGTTATAATTGTAGAATATAATGTAACATTGATAGGTATTTTATTTGGAAACAGTTTGTAACGATTTCTATTTTACTCTTAATATTGATTAACACAGGAATCATGAGATTCTCATGGCTGATCCATTCCCTAATTTTTGGGGCTTGTAAAACTTTATAAAAAGGGTTTCAATCCCATAAAAAGGGGATGACAACACATGAACAATATCGACATTTTGATCTTGTAACTTTCAGTCATTTCTAATACATAACATATCTGGTGATGTTTACACAGATCTCGTGTTGAGTTTTTAACTAGTTTTCGTTCTATCCCTGCACCATGCTAGGGAGGAAGGGACCTTCTCTTTAGCAGGGATTGCAATAATAGTAGATTAATTGGTTTTCTTTATTTTAGTGTGGATTTATTATTGTCATTGTAAAAATTATAGCACATATGCACTTCTGTTTTTAGATTCGTTATATGTTGTTACACAGGATTGGCTAGAGCTACAATATTTAATCAGCTGATACACTTTCATTAATAATGTGTGGCGTGCCTATTCTCTAAGAAAAACATGAAGTGCGATGAGTGGGTTTCATTCCTGTAGTATGTTTTTTTTTTTTAATTTCTTCATGAGTGCTTTAAGTTCTACAATTGTGTTCAACGACATTCCTTTCATTTCTTTCCCTGGATGTTATGTATCGGCATAGACAGTGCAGACACATTTGAAATAAAAAGACTTGCCCTGGTTGAAAATTAAGTGATTTCAGTTCTTTTATAACAATGGGTATCAGGAGTCACTGAGGATGAGTCTATTTAAGGCACTTTATGGGCGGAGTTGTAATACTCCCATTAGTTGGAGTGATCACGTGAATAGGTTGCTGATTGGACCGAACATGTTGGAAGAGATGGAACAAGAAATGCAGGTAATCAAGAAGAATTTGAAAGCAGCACACGACAGATAGAAGAGTTATGCAGATTGGAACAGGTTTTTTAAGGAATTTCAAGCTGGAGAACGAGTGTCTTTGCGCATCAAGCCGAAGAAGAGCTCCTTGAGGATTGGATCATGTACCAAGCTGGCACCTCAGTTTTGTGGACCTTTCAAGATTCTTGAAAGGATTGGACTAGTAGCCTATCAACTTGCACTACATCCAACAATGAAAGTCCATGATGTTTTCCATGTGTCATTGCTTAAGAAGTATGTTAAAGATGTTGATCCTGTGATTGATGGGTCTGTATTGTAGGTGGAGCCAAATGGAGATTTCCAGCCAAAACCTTAGTGTATATTGTAGAGAAAGATGCTCATGCTCCAGAATTGAGCAATCGAGCAACTTAAAATGTAATGGAAGCACTTTGGGCCTGATGAAGCTACATGGGAGATGGCAGATCAGATGCGGGCTATGTATCCTTCTTTATTCACTGGTTGAGCAAATGTTTTTGGTATATTTTTTGGTGTGATTTTTTGGTATATTTACATATGTATATGGATGCAAATATCACCATGAGTTGTGTTATAAAGCTCAAATGAGCGGTATGGGTGTCATGTGTTAGGATATTCGGACACATAGGAAATAGTTAAGTATAACTTGGTCTAGTAGAGAGTTAGGTAAAGTGTGTTTCTTTACTATGTACTTTTGTAACTTACTATCCGACGGTCACGATATGTAGTGATCCGACGGTTCATTCTCTCCTCGGTATTACTGACACTTGATCCGTGGCTTAGCACCCGATTGGTCCATGATCTATATTTAAAGAGCATGGAGGGTCATTTGTAGGCTAACTGTTCATGAGAGAAGCTTATGTAAATTTTCATTCTTTTATTAATAAATTCCCTGAAGTGGCCGCGTTGGCTCAAGCCGTGGACTGTTTCCCTCTTTGATGGTTTTAACCACGTCAAAAACACTGGTGTATTGATATGTGATCTGTTTGTGAGTGGTGTCCTTTGGTGTTCTATCTGAGGAACTTACCCTGTAAATTACTACATGGTATCAGAGCTATTTGATGGTCGCGTTCGTTGGTGATCCAAATCTGAAGCTAGTAGAACTGCATCCGACTGCCATTTCCTAGATCTGCTGTTTCTGACTGCTTTCGAGCCAAGAGGACTGCTCTGTTGTGTTAGGAGCATCTATTCCAATGAGGAACCCCTTTCGTTTCACGCGAAAAGGTTTCTGGTAGCCCTAGCTACGTCATTTTTAAGATCTGGAGGTATACAATGTTTATTTGCAGTTTCTAGTTATTTTTCTCTCTATTTATTATTTCGGTTTATTTAGCTTCCTTTTTATTACCAGATCTATACCTTTCATTTTTGCGTATGCTCTTTGACCTGCGACTCTGTGCGATTTGGGCAAATCAGAAACAGAGAGGAAGGATTTTTCTCATGCGTATGCTCTTTTCCGGTGTGCCTTAGTGTAATCTCGAAAAATCAGAAACATTGAGGAAAATATTTAGTTTCTGGGTAAAGCTAACTTCAAGCCGTAAGGGTTTGTTTTTTTTGTATGTCTGTGCTGGGTTTTGTGTTTTTTTTTTTGTAGGGAAAAAGAGCTTTCTCAAGCAAGCACACAACCCAAAGCTTCAGTGACAAAAAAAAAAGCCCCCCCACCCCCTCTCTCTCTCTCTATCTCTCTTTCAAACTTTTAGTTTAGCTCACTTGGTTCAAAGCTAATTTATGAGAGTAGAGGTCTGTAGTTCAAGTCTCGTTTTTTTTGGAAAGGGGGCGTTTTTTTTATTTTTTATTTTTAATTTTTTTTATTTCCGCACATTCCTGCACTTCGTCAGTGCCTTCATCAACGTTTCTTCAAAAAGCCATAACTTATTCATCCAGAAGCCGTTTTCAAAGCCGTTTTTTTTTAACCAACCTATTTTTTCGAGATATTTCCATTGGAACACTTAGTTTCAACATATATAGCTTCAATTTATGTTAAAATGGAAAGTCCATGCCAATTTTTTCTTGATAGCACCAATTACTTATAATGGTGGTCCTACATTGTGGATTTACTTAGAAGTAAAGGTCTTTACAGAATAGCCACAAGCCAAGAAATCAAACCAGAAGATGAAGATAAGGTAGCTAAATGGGAAAATAAGCAAGATCAAGCACGTGGGTTGATAGGGATGTCTATTTCTCTAGATCTTAGATTCCATATTGCAGAACTTGATACTCCTGATGAAGCATTGAAACAGATTACTAAAGTTTTTAGAATAAAAAATGAACTTAGAGCCCATCAACTTGAAAATGAGTTGCTTACATTGGACCCCAATAATTTTTCTTGCATTGAAGATTTTTTGTCCAAGTTCAAGACCCTTAGACTTCTCTT
>APFE030766638.1:3234-17968 GCA_000404065.3 Pinus taeda | reverse complement strand
AATTTTTGGATGAAGTTGCTAAGGACATTGAGAAAGACATTGAAGATTTAGAAGGTCAAATTCAGGCATATAGTTTTCATAATCATGATCATTATTTTCAAAAGCTTACTGTGACAGAACACAAGGAAAGAATGCTGGTTCCTTTCTCTTTTACAATTGAAGAAGAGTTCATTGATGTTGAAGATCAATTTGAGCAGCCAGAAAGTTACAAGAAAAATCAAGCTGATCATGTATTCTGGGATCCTATAGCTGATTACATGGAAGAGTTTTACTCTCCAGTGCTTCAGTTTACTTATAAAGATCAGAGACAATTTCAGTGGCAGCGGTCATCATACCATCATATTAGCTCTGAATTCTTGAGACAATTTCAGTGGCAGCGGTCATCATACAATAATATTAGCTCTGAATTCCGATGCAGTCAAAGAAATCAGATATTAGATAAAACAGAGGATTGGCTACATTGGAAATTTCATATTGATTAAGGAGAAAGAAGTTGAAATTGTTAGGGTAGGTAGGTGGCAGTGGTCATCATACCATCATATTAGCTCTGAATTCCGGAGACAATTTCAGTGGCAGCGGTCATCATACAATAATATTAGCTCTGAATTCCAATGCAGTCAAAGAAATTAGATATCAGATAAAACAGAGGATTGGCTACAATGGAAATTTCATATTGATTAAGCAGAAAGAAGTTGAAATTGTTAGGGTAGGTAGGTAGGTAAATACAAATAAGCTCAAGGTCAACTGAGCATTTTTCAGTAGATGTAGCTTTCTTTTTCCTACAGTCATGCTTGTCAAGCAAATTTCTGTTTGTCACAAATGGATAAGGCACTGGATCTGCATGTTCTTAGTGTACCACAAGGGCACACTATCCCAAGTGGAGCCACTGTTATCACTGACAAAATTTCGATGCTTAATGTCTGCAAATAAGCAGATGAACCCTTTTAACAGTTTCGCAGCGCAAAATGTTTAGGTGATTTCGTAGCACATAATTCATAATTTGCACTGGCTGCGCTACGAAATTGGGGATTTGTCCGAAACCATTGCTCACCCATATCACTTTTGTCTCCTATGAGTTCTGTGGGAATATGATATATGCATAGAAAAGCCTGTTTCGGCAAATTGATGGTGAAGTTTGTAATTCATCTGAGTTATAGCTACAGGCTTGCTTGCCTTCTAGTGAGAGTTTAAAGCTTGTTAACCAGGATAAAAAATCCTCAATCAGTTCCACTGTCAATAACAGCTAAGGTTAATAGAAAGGAGGCTTTTGAAAAAGGTGCCAATTATAAGAAGAAAAGCACACAGGTGTATAATAGAAGAAAGGTTTCCAGTTTGAGAGTGAACGGTCTCATGCCAAGGATGACTGTCAGATAAAAGCCTGTAGTCATTGCATTCAGATGGATAGGAAAATGCCCCTTGCAGAATATATTGGCTTTGGTTTGAATTTGTCTAAATGCTGTTTATTACTTTCACTGAATGATGAATATCTTAGAAAGGCTGTCTATAGAATTACGATCACACATTACTGTTGCGGGAAAGCAAAAGAGTTGCCTGTTCCCTTTGGACAGTTAGCAGTTGTAATTGAAAAAACTACAGTCTCATGGATGCTACCTGTGACTGTCTCAGTCGAGGGTCATGGTTTGCATCTCCTAAATTTTGCTGATAACCAATTGTGTTTCCTTGGGGCCGTTGTTGAGTATATTTTACCATCAGTTTCCGTCTTGTTTGAAAAAGCTCAGAAACTAGAAGAATTTTCTATGCAACTACCAGATATAATAATCACCATTGTGGACAAGCTTTCGGTTAGGAGAGTAGTTGGTTCGATCACAGATTTATGGGTTAAATATGAAGCTGACTTGAAAGATCAAACAGACAAGGTGCTAAGGATGACACAAAAAAAAAAATACCGTTATTGAGTCCTATTGCACATGTAGTTAATGCAGGGGCGACTCCTTTTGCCAACATGGTCTCTAAGTGGATGCTTATACACGGTGAAGCTGAAGTGAAGGAAGTTTTCTCAGACGATAATGCTACTAAAGCTGTTGTTGAGGATACACTTGATGACGCTGAACATGGTTCTATTGATGATCATATATTCCTTGGGAAAAAGGAACCTTCTGCGGAAATCTGTGATGCCATTACATCTAAGGATGATCAAAATTTTGATAAGATATCTCAGAAGACGAGAAGTAAGATCTCAGGAGGCAGATGAAAGAAAAGGTGTGTTAGCGCAAATCAAGGTTTCAGATTCAGATTCAGAGACATCGGCCGACCCAATTATTGAACTGTTTGACACCAGCTGGCATATGAAACCGTCTATGATCTCTCTAAAAGCTGGGCTATCTCCCAAGCAGAAATCAAGAAAGTAGAACAGTCTTAACAGCTTTGTCTAGAATTAGAATTCCATTTTCTTCAGAGAACTCATAATTCTGTATATATTTACTGAGTTGTGGATGTTTAAAGGGACCTTTGCAGAAAATATCTGCATGCTAGTACAGGTGATTTTGAAAATAACTCTGATAGAGCTCAGAATTCAGTGTCAGGCAGAGCCACGGGATACATGAAACCTTCAAAGCTAGTTTGGCTTATGTTGAATTGAAATATGAAGAGTCGAAAATATTTTGGCTTGGAATCAGAACAGGTAACCTTTTTCCAGCAAGGCACACTCCCTTGTATATCTAAGGAAGGGCGGATTATCATGGAAACTTCATATCAGGTTGCAGGGCTCCAGATGGGAATGGAGGTGTTTATTAGCCAAGGAGGCAATGTCATAGCTATCAGGAACCAGGCTGGAGCAACACATGGAAGACAGTGGACAACACAACAAATCAGATTTCATAACACTGGACAGCACATCACAACATGGCCACCGTCATATTTTGAGGGACAACAATAAAAACCGACTTATGAAGATTCGAAGACCATAAAGCCGACAGTCTCCTAATTTTTCTGAACAGTGAGGAAGATACAATAATTTCTTGGCGTGATCCTGTAATTGCCACTGAGCTGGTTCTTAGTTTTCAAGAGGCTATGGGTTGTTCTTTCATATGGGAGAAAATATGCAGTGTCCAAAGGTCTATTCATTTTCCTACCATTGGTGGTCTGGAAATTGGAGTACACTCTATAAATGATGACTTAGAGCAATCCGGTACATCACAGGGAAATGATGATGCAGCCCATGGAGGTAACAGTGAACTCAGAAAGCTTCCACAAGTGGAGCTATCGACACTTCCTCTAATCTTGAAGACCGTAATGGAGGGCTGTATTATGGATCATATTCGGGTGGCTGAGCTTATAGTTCAAAATCAAACATTTATACCGAAGCTTCTTGGTTTGTTCAAAATATGTGAAGATTTGGAGAATAAATGATGACCTTCATTTGATATTTAAAATTTTCAAAGGAATCATTCTATTGAATAATACACAAATCTTCGAAAAGATTTTTCAGCGAAGAGTATATAATGGATATTGTGGGTGCGCTTGAATATGATCCAGATATTCCTTTTCACCAGGAACATCGCGTTTTTCTAAGAAAGCAGGTTTTATTCAAGGAAGCAATCCTAATCAGAGATCTTTTCTTTATTATAAAGAGAATGATTCTCCAGTGCCAGAGAATGATACTAAAGAAGTTACTGATGTACATTCTATTAGCTCAGTGTCTTCTGCTACTACGAAGTTCTCAAAGTCGGTGATGCTGGGGCAGATGGCTCGAAAAATGAAACAGGAGAATTTGCTGTTTCAAGGGAAAATTTAAATGGTCACTAAATCAACATCATTGAATCAAAAGAAGGCAGTGAGAACATACCATCAATATCTAATGAGGCCTCTAAATTGGATAGGTCAGAATGTCAAATTAAAGAATCCATCGAAGGACTTTTGAATTTAAAAGCTGCTGGCAATCGATGATTGGGTGATATAAGTTCTTGGGACAAAAGGCAAACTGTTTTAAATGAAACAGCAGTTTCGTAGCGCGCTACGAAACTGCTGTAGATGATGTTAATGTTTCTTAACGCAGACAGAGCAGTTTGTTATTATGAGCAGAAGTTTGGGTTGGACACCTGTTCAGTTCACAAAGCATCCAGATCATAAGGCATATGGTGTTATGCATGGTTATTAAAGGTATTAAACAGCTTGAGGCATGTTCTTTTGGAAATAAAGACTAATGGAAGACAGGGACCGTGAAAACAGGGCACACATCTTCACCAATTTATGAGTAATCTGCACAGTTAGAATCCAAGGCAGCTCGTTCAGTGAATACCTCTCCAATATATTCTGGCCACTATAGAAATGGTACAGGTGTCAAAGCTCAAGAAAGCATCATACACACGAGGAGATAGAATTAGAGTTTCAATAGGAATAGGACTCTATGTATTTACAATGCAATATCTTTGTATTTAATAAGTTGGTTTAGATATAGATAAGGCAATTAATGATAGATTTTCGAGCTCCCCTCATGCTAGAGGAGGAGACTCAAGGTAGTTTAGTTTTGTTTTCCTATATATAGGAAAAACTCTGATGTAAAAAGGGTTGGAGATTTTTATAAAAACAGAGTTTTCATATTGGCTTATGTAAAGGACTTTGACAGTAATAGAAAGGATACTTTTTCTTCCCAAGATTCAACTTGTGTTTCAAATGCTCAGAGTATATGTGGTTTGGTCTTTATTCTTCTTGTTTTACAGTTCACTAAATATGCAATCACTCTGAATTCACCTAGTGCTCAGACTTCCTGTGTATGTTTTTTTGAATTGAGGTTCTTCTTGAGAAATGTTCTGAGTGTTGAGACATTATATGCCTTAGCTTCCATGATTGAGTAGCTAATAATTTACTGCAGAAGTGTATGACTCCATGAGCCCAATGGAAGAAGTCTAATTTTGTTGTTCCAACCAGCTTAAATTTCATCTACTGTTTAAAGAGTTAGCCATCTTTTCTTGCCCTTAATGCATATCAAAAATCTGTGAGAGAGCCCTCTCTGACTAAGGAGGCTAAACCTTAGTCTAAAGCCTGGTCTGAAACAGTTTCATAAGATCTTACTAAGTAGCAGCCCTTAGTACATGATTTTATGATAACATGTTGAATCCTTGAAAATCACTGCAACAACATAGGGGAAAACCATCCGGCCAGGGACTTGAATATCATCCCTTATCCGTTTGGAATAATGGATCCATTTGGATATAATGGGACCAGTTTCCCAATAAAATTGTAATAGTATGGATAGAGCGTTTATGACCAAAAACTAAGTGATAGAGGGGATGGTTTACAAAATAGAATACATATATATTAGTCTATCTATTACCAAGGATTTACTTATGTTTATGCAATCTAAAATAATTATCCCTAGTGTATGATAATAAAGATTGATCAAACACTTACAAAAATGAAAAGCTTTTAAGATAATTATTTTGATTAAATAGTTAATCAAAATAATTGATGAAACATATATCGCATCAAATATTGTTCAGGAATTGCTCATATATGTATTAAGGATGACAATTCTAGCATGTTCCGAAGTAAATTAATAAAAAATGCATTAGAAGAGATACATATAATAAACAATATAAAGATAAATGACTATTAAGTCATAAATAAAACAAATATACAATGATAAAAGTACCCAATGTATATGACTCTGCTCATGAAAGAAATAGTTCTAGTCCAATCTTTTTCATTAAGATGGTTTCAAAAGTACAAAAGTGAAAGCTTCTAAAGCCTTCTTTACAAAACTTCAGGACTCTGATCCGGTCATTCTACTAAGACAAACTTCAAAAGTACAGTAGTTCAAGCTTCCAAAGTTTCTCTTTATAAAATTTGGGGACCCTTTGTTTGTAGACATGAAAGGGTTTATAAAATAAAAATAAAGTATAAAAATAGTCATTAAATGAAAGTTATGAGGAGGTTAAAACAACTCGTCTTGAAATAAGTGACAAAATTACATGAATAGAAATTGTTGAAATGACGAGCTCAAGAATGCAATTGTGTCTATTATTTTATTCACTGCCTAAGCTCATAAATATCCATCATTGGCTTAACTTTAGGAGGTTGACCTGTCCTCGTGCATAGCTATCCCGTGTACACTTCATTTGAAAGTGTAGGAAGCATATGGGTGGATGAGTCAGCAAGGCAATGTAGCATTAGTCACTGACTATGTGGCTTCACAAGATATTTCCAATACACTTCCCAGTCGAGTTTGGTCAACTTGTTAATTGCTTCTTCCTTAACTTTTAAAGTTTCTTGCCATTGCCTTTCCAAGACTTTGATATCAGGAAGACTACCAAGTGGGAATTCTTGAATCAAGTTAGCATTGTGTAGGTTATCATTGATAGTTTCAATGATGTTATTTGAAACATCAGTTGCTCTGGAGACTGCTCTTTCTGCTTGTTTCAATTGAATGTCCCAATCAGTAAGGAGGATTTCCTTGTGAGATTCCTCTATTATGGGAAGATCTGTTGCTCTGCCTTCTAGAGTATCTTGCCGTGTTTTAAATCCTGAGATTTATCATCAATATCATTAAAAGTCACCCTCTGATCGGGCGATTAATTCATCATTGAATCACTTGTATAACACAATGGATTGATGATAGATAACTTTTGACAAAACATTGCTTTTTGCCAAGATATCAGAGTGTTTAACTCCAATGCTTCTTTTATAAAGTCCCCCACTTTAGGATTTTCCTTCCACTGATCAAGTGCAAATCAAAGCTGTTGTATTTGGACATCCTTAGTACTAGTCTCTGCTTGATATTGGAGCTTTAATTGATCAAAGCTTTGTTGTAGTTGAGACATTTGTGTCTTCATTTGATGGTCAATACTTTGTATCTCTTCTGCCAATTGCTGCTATAACTGTTGAATTCTTTCTTCTTTCTCTTTGACCAGTTGTCAAACTACTGCTACATTGTCAATCATAGTAGATGCATAAGCACCTGCAAATTGTGACAGCTTTGTCAATTTTTATGAAGGATCAACTAGAGTATCCTTCCATACTATATCCATAGGTACATCACCATGAATGATTTCTAATGAGGGATCTGTTCTTCTCTGTTTCCTTTGTCTTTTCACCACATCCCGATGTTTGGGATTGTAAAAGATGTCAAGAGGAGGGATTTCTTCCACTTTAAAGACTATTTTAGATGAAGAGAATTCCAAGATGATCTCAACTTCCTCTGTAGTGATAGCTTTATCAGTAGCCCTATCAACAAATGAGCTCTGTCCAGTGTTCTGGGGTGTGCTAAATGTTTTATCCATTTCAATGTTTTCTGCCCCTGGCTATCCTCTAAGCTATTAATCAAATTGTTTCCAGGCTTCATCTAGTTGAATCTTGAAGGGAGTTTCATCAGTATGTACTTTTGTGGATTTATCTTCCACTTCAATGTCCTTGGAAACTTGTTCTAATTTATGTTCATAATTATTTTCTAAACTCTTCTCTGAATTCTGTTTTGAGTTCAGCTTTGATCCTTGTTCTGACTTCTACTATGAATTTTGCTTTGAACCTTGTTCTGAGCCTTTTTCTGAGTCTTGCTCTAAATCCTGCTCCTCTTGGATGATCGGTTGAGGGATCCTTAACAAATCCAAAGGGACATTTTGTAGTCTTCTTTCTCTGTATTGTTGGAATTGGGCTACCTTTTTATGGATTCAGTTTTAACATGGCTAAATGCTGCGCTTGTGAAAATAGTTCAATAGATTCAAATAAGTCATCATATTCGTCATCTTCATGACTGAATTGTCTAATTTACACTTGGGCATTGAAATTACGTGCAACTTTGTTAGGGTCAAATTGTCTGCCAGGAATGGTGGCAAGATTGAAACGTAATATTATCGATTTCAAGCGCAACATGCTTGAAATAAAGTAAAGCATAAACACTGCATTGGACGGGGAATGAAGGCTAAAGAGATTTCTTGGCTTCCTTTAGGGTCTTTGTCTGTCCATCCCTACAATTTGATAAGTAAACTCCCTAGTTAGTAGCTTATAAGGGACATACCATTGGAGAACATGAGGAGGTGCTAGACTCCCATAGACTCTAACATAGTTAAAAATCTCTTCTCAAAACCATCTGCCTATTGGTATGAAATCAATTTTGGCCTCATCAGACAATCTTGGGGCTCTTTTGTCAGAAACAACTTGGTGGATGGGTAGCATAACTCCTTGGCAAATTTTATAGAAATGGGTGTGGAAATTAGATTCCCACAGGAATTTATGATATATATGGATGGGAGTGGTATCTTGAATGGTCCATTTCCATCCCATGGTTGGGAAACTATTTGTGAAACAGATTGCATCCATGATATATGCACTCATAAAAAATGGTGGAACTACTCTGGTAGTAGCATACCAGTGTTGCCTAAACTCTCAAATTTGGAAGGCAATGTTACTTGAAAGGATAATACCCCAATCCATTATAAAAAAATTGACTGCTACATCTATAAGAGGAACCCATTCAACTGAGAACTTAGCTGTATTAGGGCACCCAAATAGTCTACACATCATAGCTGTGATATAAGAATAGGGAGCGATGAGAGAAGATATAGAGTACATACCTGATTTTTCATGCTTATGTTTGTTCATGTAGGATCTCCATTGTTTAATTGGATTTGATTCTACCTAATTCTTGCTTGAAAATATCGAGGAAATATTTGCCCTACACCTTATGTGGGTTAGGTATATGGTACAGTTTCTTCAAGTCTTCAGCTTTAAAGGACCCGATGACTATTTTTCTTGAAGTCAAGAATGTCCTATCGATAATGTTAATATTCTCAATTATCCATTTTACCACATCAGTATAAGGAAGGATGTTGGGTCGAGAAGCAATCATGTGGAGAAAAGAGCTGGCGACTTCATAGTTGGAGTCTTCAAACGATGAAGTAATGTCTGTTGTTGCTACTCTTTGAATGACATTAGGCCCTTCTCTTTCTAGAAATTGGTACATGGATTCCCACAAAGATGTTCCACTATCTATTATGCATGTAGTGTCTGAGAAAAGTGGGGGCATCTCTGTTACATCGAAAGCAAAAGGTGCAGATTGTGAAGTCTCCATGGCTTTCTTTCCTTTCTTTGCCTTTGTCATCTTGTTACACAACTTTTTCTCGGGTTAAACCTGCAAAATGGAAACACAGAGGAATGAAGAGCAATAGGTCTAAAATGCAAAAGTGTTTGAACATACAACGCTTGAAATGACGGGAAGCATAGTTTAAATGTGAACAAATCTATATATAGGCCATCAAATCACCTTGGGGCTTTAAATCATAAATACCGTTAGAAATATTTAATAACTGAAATCATGGCCTCACGTGGTAATTTATTATCTCATTAATAGATCATATCACAAAAACCTTTCAAGTAGCATCTAGAACCTGTTTCCACGTGTTCCGCCGATATGTGACAACGATACCATTATATTGATTCTTTGGGTATGGAAGTGTTTGATGTGATGATCGCAATATCGCAATTAGAGGTTTTGGAGTAGAGGGGAATAGATATAGCCAAAGGATTTTTTTCGATTTTGAAATCGCGAGGAATGACGTGGCACTAGAGTAGGCCCAACTGATGATTAACAAGCATGGATTTTTCTTTAAGTTATTAATTGTTATGATTTTATTAAATTCGTGCTTTTTAGCAAGTAGCTTTATCACAATAAGAGGATTGGATATGAAAGGAGCAGTGGGCCTTTTGCTAATTTGCGATCCATCCAGACGCGACATGTTTATAGATTTCATTAATTGTTTTATCGGGTTCGGATGGTTTATAGAAAATTGCAATCGGAATGGTCCTTGGGTTTTTCATATATCGTGTTGGTTATAAAATTGCAATGTGGGCAAGACCTGACACAAAGTAGTTTTTTAATGATACCTAAGCCTTTAAGTTTTCAGCATGTTTGGTTCTCGGGGGCTATTTTTGATCGCATCGCAAGTTTTGAAAGGATAAAATGGAGAATTTTCATTGAGATTTGCGAAATGCGATATGTCAGGATTTCTTTAAGCTAGGCTTGTTCGCGTTGTTCAAGCCTAATGAATTTGGATTTGTTTATTAAAAAAAACAAATTTGTCCTTTTAAAACCCTAAACTATTTTATTTTCCTACGTTTTTTTAAATTTAAAGGGTCCCTATTTATTTGCACAACACAACAATTGGCGATTCACTAGAAGAACCAATTATCTTTGATTCAAAATAATGAAATTTCTAAAACTTTCCTAAGTAAAAGTTATTGAGGAAAGGAAGATTATTTTCGAAATATTTAGATAAGTAAGATTACTCTGAATATATAAAATACTGGCTTAATCATAATTCCTTTTAAACCCTCTTATGGATGAAAATACCTTTTGTCTATATCAGTCCTGAATTGGTTGTAAAGATAAAGTAGTGGGCTTTTTACAACTTAATGTGTTAATATACTCATTTTTCATAGGTAGAGCCACTGCTGCCAGCAAGCGTTCATAGTCTCGACATGGTTACCTTTTAACCATCAATGGTTTAGAATCCCATCCATTTAAGAGTGCAGTCTTTAAAGATAATTTCAGAAGTATGTGAGTATTTCATTATTTATTTATTTACTTTTCTTTTGACAATTTTTTGCATTACCTAAAAGCCATTGTTTTGGTTTGGCGACCAGAAAGTGACAATGTTGTTCACTAGTTGTAATTGAACTAAACAAGCTGGCTTGTGATGAGACCCCTTGTCTTAAGATTAAAATAATTATAAGCCATTACCCTGGTTTGATATTCAATTTTTGTAATGTTAGTATATTATTTCCCTATGAACATGGTAAGCAGGTTCATGATAAGACCCCTGATCTTTTAAGGTTAATATAATTTTGAATTACACTTTGAAAAGAGTAAATTTAATGGACGGGGAGAACCATTGACTCCTTAAGAGTTTTGGATGACAATTTTAGAGTTGGAGATGCTTAATTGTAAACAGTCTTTACTTTGTTAAAGATAACCCTTTCTTGATTGATAATAAAATAAAAAGATTTTTATAAAGTTGAGGGCTTTAAAGAATTTACAACTTCAATGGAAAAATAAAATTTCAAAGTTTTATGATACTTATCTAATTTTCAATGTTATGATCATTTCCTTAAGAATTCCTACTTTCAAAGAGAAAGATCATAAAATGTTTTAAGAGATTTTATTGTAAAGCCAAAAGTAATGCTATTAACATTATTTTCTAACAGAACTAAAAATGCAAATGCGATAATGTTACAGTAGAAGATATCATCTTCTAAGAAAAGTTTTTTTTTTTTTTCAAAATAAGCCCATTGACAAGAAGAGATTATATTTCCTAATAAATCTTGCAATATGAATGTTTATCGGCTTATTTATTCAACAATTTGAAATGGTCCAAGCCATATTTTCTGGAATTTCATATGCTTACCTTTTTCCTCATGTGCCTTGTCCCATTTAAGGACAAGATCTCCAATTTGAAAAGATTTAGTGGAAACAGAACTTGCCTCAAGATTTGACTAGCCACTGACGGTGAGCATGTGTACGCTTGGCTTTTTCTCTTTCTTCTTCTAGTTTAAGAATTTGAGACTATCTTAGTTGTAAAGAAGAAGAAGGTGTTTCTTCGATAAATTGGACTAGGGCTAATGAGGGAAGATCTATATTCAAAGGGATGATAACCTCTTTCCCTTATACTAGATTGAAGGGAGAAGTGCCTATTGAGGCCTTCTGAGTTATTCGATCTGCCCATAGAGAAAATGCTAAAGATTTGTGCCAGTTATTTTGGCTATGATTTGCAGTTCTTTTAATAATTCTTATGAGGTTCTTATTGGTTGATTTTGCTAGACCATTTCCTTGGGGGTAGTAGCTAGCATAGTACTTAAGTTTAAAACCCCTCTTAAGAGAAAATTCAGTCATATTATTTCTTGAAAAGTAAGATGCATTATCAAACATAAGTGCAGTCGGTAAGCCAAATCTAGTAATAATGAATTGATCAATGTATTAAATGATAACATCAGAATTGGCTACTTTTAGTGGAATTGCTTCCACCCACTTAGTAAAACAGTCTGTAGTTGTAAGGATATACTTATGCTATTTTGAATAATGAGGAACAATCTCACCAATGATGTCCAATCCCAATTGTTCAAAAGGTTGTTGAATGTTGACCGGTTGTAGAGGTAAGGCTGGTTTTCGTTGTCTTCCAGTAGCAGTTTAACATATTTTGCATTTCCTTACGTATTCATGGGTATCCTTGAACAAGTTGGCCAATATTACCCAACATGAAGGATATTATGTGTAGTAGTATCTCCTCCAAAATGTCCACCAACTGGTCCATCATGGAGCTCCTGTAAAACCTTATGTGCTTTAGATTTTTCTGGGCATCTTAATAATACATAGTCATAATTTCTTCTTAATAACACATCATCAATGATTTCATATTGATTTGCTTTTAATCTTAAAGCCCTTTTTCTTTTGTGATTGAGTTCAGGGGGAGCATATCTATTTTTTAAATAGAAAATGAGATCAACATATTGGGACTCAAAATTATTTAGGCTTACCTCAGATATGTGTACAATACTACCTTAGTCCTCATTCGCTGGTAGGTTGGAAGCTCCTTTAAGCAATCTGCAAAAACCTTGTCCTTTGACAATTTTGGCTAGTTTAATGTCAATATCATATTCTTGCAGGGTTGTTACCCAATTTGCTCTCTTTTCCCCTAATTCCTTTTGCATAAGAAATTGTCTCACTACTGAGAATGGGACTATTATTTTAGTGTGCACTTTTAGGAGAAAAGGCCTGAAGTGATTTATAGATTTGAAAATAGCAAAAGCTTGCTTCTTAGTTCAACACCTTGAAAATTAGAACTAAAGAAAGAGATGGGTGCTTCAATTTGTTGATCATTAAGTTGTGTTAGAACAAAAAAATAAGATGTTTGAGAAGCGTAAGTGTACAAGATCAAATGATTAGAAAAATTTACAGTTGTTAAAGAGGGAGCATTCATAATGGCTTGTTTGATTAAATCGAAAGCTTCCCTTTTGTTATGTCCCCACTTGAAGATTGAATTTTTCTTAATCATGGTTTGCAATGGTAAAATAATTTGGGAAAAGTCAGGGACAAATCTATTAACAAAATTTATTTGACCTAGAAAGGACTGCATAGATTTTTTATTGTGGGGCAAAGGAATTTCATAAATTTGTTTTATTCTATCTAGATTGATATAGATGCCCTTTTTGGATAAAATAAATACTAAAATATTACCTTCATCTAGAGCAACATAAGATTTATTTGGATATAATGAAATTCCATACTTCTTGCAGCGTTCACAGATCTATTTTAGGTCATGTAAATGGTTGTTTCTCTTCTTGGAATAAACAATTATGTCATCCAACTAAATGACAACAATTTTTTTTATTAGACCCTTGAAAGCTATATCCATAGCTCTTTGGAAGGTTTCCCCTACGTTTATTAAACCAAAAGGCATTTTTTGGTAGGCATAGGTCCCCCATTTAGTTCATAATGTAGTCTTTAACCTATCATCTGGGTGGACCAAGATTTGGTTATATCCTGAAAATCGATCAAGAAAAGACATTAGTTCGGAACTAGCTACTGATTGCAGTATTTGTTCCATGGTCGGTAATGGGAAATTGTCTTTCTGACAAGCTTTATTGATATTTCTAAAATATATGCAAATACAAATTTCACCATTTTTCTTCCTGACAAGTACTATGTTTGAAACCCATTTTGAATGCCTAACAAGAAAGATAATCTTGGCTTTAAGGAGTTTATTCAGCTCAAACTTGATTTGGATTTAAAGAGTTTATTCAACTCAAACTTGATTTGGCTTTCTAGGTTGGGGTGAATTTTCCATAATTTTTGTTGTACTGGCTTGTCATTTGATATCATGGGAATAATGTGTTGTATGATGGAGGTATCATATGTTTTAAGATTGTCGTAGTTCCAAGCAAAGATACTTCTATACCTTTTTAACAAATGAATAAAGGCTAATCTCTCATTGGGTGAGAGACCAAGTCCTAGATTGATGTTTTGTGGTTTGATATCAGTTCTAAGGTTTACTAATTCAAACCTTAATGTTGAACTTTGGAGTTTAGAATTAGTAACCTTCTTAAATCTTCCTTTTAGGTCATAAATATCTTCAAGTTTTACCAAATATTTAGGTATGGGATTCTCATTGGATTTCTGTTTTCACTGATTATCATGTTCATTTTCATCAATTATCTAATCATCATATGATCCTTGAGATGTTAAAAATCTTAGGAGATCTTTGTCGTCATTAAACACTTGCCAATTGGTGACATTATTGAATAATGGATGGTCTAAAAATTAATTCTATGGAAAACCTATATGAACTGTAGCCTTCTAATGGTATAAGCTTGGATGCTATATTAGCCAGAAGGTCAACACTTGCATTTTGAAGTCTAGGGATAAGAGAGATGTTGAATGCTAAAAAATGTGAAGTAAGATCCTGGACTAATGATTGGTAATGTTTTAAATGTCCATAGAGACAATGAATGATGTTTCTTACTTGTTTGATAACAATTTCAGAATCTCCAAATACTTGAATATATTTGATGTCAAGACCTATTGCTTTATACAAACCCCAGATCAGTGCCTCATATTCAGCAGTATTATTTGTGCATTCTGTCATGCGGAAAGAGTTATTTTTGCTGACAAAACTAACCTCCCTAGGAGTCTAAGACTCTCTAGTGACAAACAAGACAATTAAGAGCAATCCTTCTCTAAACATGCATTATCATATGAGAAACCAAGTGTTTTTCGATCCTACCTGAA
>APFE030766637.1:0-12114 GCA_000404065.3 Pinus taeda | reverse complement strand
TCCCACCGAAACATATTATATATGGCTTTTCCCCATTCTGTTTTAGGTGCACAAATAGATAAGGGCACATGTGGTCATCAAAATTGTTCTCTTCCGGGTCAGTAGTACCTTTAGTGGATCCAACAACATTGTCTTCATGGGGAGCCAAGACATCTTGCTTTAAGGATGTTTCATCTCTATCAAGACCCTTGTCATCATCTTTTTCGCAAGTTTTTCGATAATGTTTTGATCGAAAATCCCCTTTTTGATCAGCGTCATCTACATTATAACCAGAGTCTTCAAAAGGATTATAGGCTGCCCTTGCTGCAGATTTGTGGCAATTATATCTTCTACACTGTCTTTGTGGTGGTGTTCATAAGTGTCTTCTTCAAGTTCAACAATGTCTTTATCTCCATTATTGCTGCCATAAATTTTTCTTTTGAGATAACAGAGACATCATTAATGGGTCCAACAACATTGTCTTAATGGGGAGCCAAGACATCTTGCTCTAAAGATGTTTCATCTCCATCAAGACTCTTGTTATGTTCATTTTCACCAAGTAGTTCCATAATGTTCTGATCCAAAATCCCTTTTGATCATTTCCATCTACATTATCACCACAGTCTTCAAGAGGATTATGCGGCTGCCCTTACTGCAGATTTGTGGCAGTTATCTCTGGCACACTGTGTTTTCGGTGGTGTTCATTCGTGTCTTCTTCAAATTCAACAATATCTTTATCTCCATTATTGCTATCACAAATTTTTTCTTTTGAAAGAACAATGCCATGATTACATTTTGGAAGAAACCACAATCTTTCTCTTTTATCCAAAGTGTCCTTTCTTTCAAGGAAGTTAGATGGACCTTTGTTTAGATTACATTGATGGTTATCTATGAAAAACATGAACAAAAGGTCCATTTCCATTTTTAACCCCCATAAAACTTGCACATAAAAATATAAATTTGAACATAAATGCAATTTGTACCCTTTTTACAATGGAGTTAGAAGGAGTTGTCAATGTGAGATGTCAAATGCAGTTGAAATGCAATAAAGTAGGCAAGACTTTCAGCGCTCCAAAGCTATACAACAACATTTATCACAATGGCAGCTATATCTTTAATGCCTATTTTAGAATTTGGACCAAGAACTTCTTTTTTGGAATTATTTAAATGTGCTATAGATGTGATTTAGCCTTTGTTCTGATCCAAAATCCCCGTTTGATCAGCCTCATCTACATTATAACCAGTGTTCAAAAGGATATTGGGACTGCCCTTACTGTAGATTTGCGGAAATTATCTCTTCCACAGTCTTTGTGGTGGTGTTAATTTGTATCTTCTTCAAGTTCAACAATGTCTTTATCGTCATTATTTCTGCCAGAAATTTCTTCTTTCGAGACAACACATGCAACATTAGTGGATCCAATAACATTGTCTTCATGGGAGTCAAGACATCTTGCTCTAAGGATGTTTCATCTCCATCAAGACCCTTGTTATCTTCATTTTCACAAAGTTGTTCCATCATGTTCTGATCCAAAATATCCTTTTGATCATCCCTCATCTACATTATAACCACATTCTTCAAAAGGATTATGGGGTTGCTGCCCTTGTTGGAGATTTGTGGAAATTATCTTTGGGACAGTCTTGGTGGTTGTGTTCATTTGTGTCTTCTTCAAATTCAACAATGTCTTTACTTCCATTGTTGCTGTCACAAAATTTGTCTTTTGAGACAACAGAAACATCATTACATTACGTTTAGCTTCAATCACTTTGATTATTATCTATTAAAAACATGAACAAAAGGTCCATTTCCATCTTTAACCCCCATACAACTTCCACATGAAAATTTAAAGTTGAATATAAATGCAGTTTTTACCAATTTTACAATGGAGTAAAAAGGAGTTGACAAGGTGAGATGTCAAATGCCATTGATGTACAAAACGGCAGGCAAGAATTTTAGTGCTCCAAAACTATACAACTACATTTATCGTAATGGTAACTATATCTTTAACATTTATTTCAGAATTTTGGACCAAGAACATTTATTGGAATTATTTAAATGTGCTATATATGTGATTTTCCCTTAATATTGGATCTATGTCTCCAATTGGTGTAGTTCTGCGACCTTCCATTCCTTATAGGTTTGGTCAATAGTCTTGCATTTTTAGAAGTTGAATTGGTTCATATGTCTGCTTGAATCCAAAAAATTAGAATCAACTGAATGATTCTACAACGAATGCCATGTTGTAGACTCATATTAACAATATCACTTAAAACATAACCATGCGATGTCTAATTTATGAAGGAATCGTTCCCATGCATGTAAAATTAAGATACGGTGGACATTTTGTTTGGTGGATAGATATTAGAGTCTGGCTGGAATGTTGCTTCATAACCAACAATTGTAAATAGCAAATCCACCGAAGATTGTTCTTGGCAATGATGGGTGCTATACCCTTATAAACCAACCAATGTCAATACCTTCCTCCCATACAAGTTGTCGTTCTTATTGAGTTTCATTGGTGTTGATGTTTGTAACTTGGGTAGGTACTTTTGGACAGGAAGAAGTGTATATAGGTGTTCAATAGTCTCCCGAAGTTTCCTTAGGACACTTGAGCTACTTGCTCAAGTGTGAGCAAGTTGTTTATGTAACTTAGCCTAAATCTAACTTTGGAAATGCACATGATTAGAGTTTGGCTAGAATGTTGTTTCATTACCAACAATGGTAAACAACAAATCCACCAAAGATAGTTCTTGGCAATGGTTGGTGTGATACCTTTATAAATCGACTAGCATCAATACCCTCCCCCCAACAACATCTCAAAATCGAACTATACAATTTCCATTCCTAGAGTCTTAATGGTGTTGATGTTTGTAACTTGGGTAGGTACTTTTGCATAGGCCTAAGTTTTTATACGCGTACAAAAGTCGCCCAAAGTCTCCTTATGACACTTGAGCTACTTGCTCAAGTGTGAGCAAGTTGTTTATGTAGCTTATCCTAAATCTAATTTAGGAAAAACACATAATTAATTATGGTGGCTATTGAGCCATTAATCCATTCATTGATCTTAAGTGAGGTGAGATATAATGTCAATCTTCAATCACTTTAGAGATTAGGGTTAGGGATTTAACTCAATGTTATAAAAGCAAGACAAAGTAGAGGAGAAAGACACCATACAATAGTACAAGACATTGAGAGAGACGTTCAGTGGTAAGTGGAGGACTTCCATTTTACTGTGTTGGGTTCGAGGAAAGTGTAAAAGTGCAACATGAAAGATTGAGATTAGTGAAGGAGATTGAGGACAGATCCAGGTTATGATGTAATTTTGTTTGCTTTAGTTTGGCCATTATCCCAACATGGCAACTCAAGTAGGTTTTGATTGAGTTATTAATGAAGAACCGATTTTGTTGGGCATGTCATATGTGATTGAGATTGGTGTAATTTTGCTTCTTTCAATTGTGTAAAGAATCTAGTTGTGCATTTATTTAGTAGATGTGTAATCTACTAGGTTAATAAAGTGATGGGTGCTAGGTCCACGAGAAATTTAACATGGTATCAAAGTTTGAAACTCTGAGAATTGATCTTTGAATCATGTAGGAAGCTAGCTTTGTATAGGGACATTGGAGCCATGCTTGACTTTGATCATATGAGTCCTAAAACTTTTTCAGGCCAACAAGGTCTTGTAGAGGTTGTATGACATATGACAACTGAATAGGGTTTGCCAATTTAGTGGATCACCATTTGAAGTGGCTGACAAGCGAACTGCTAGCCAACCCACCTAGTTGTCCATAACAAGGGAGTAGTTTGCAAGCATAGACCGAAGGTCGACCAACAGTAGGGCACATGCATATAAGTAAAAGGTTGAGGCCCAACCATTATAGCAGAATCATGCACGGATTACAGACAAGGTGAGGTCACTTTGTACCTAGGGACAAAAGAAGCTCATGTTGTGGGAGTGTGTAGTTGCCAAATGGAAGAAGTGTTGAGGGTGTGGAGATCCAACAATCGGGAAAGAACACGATAGAGACGGGTGATAGGCCTTGGGATGTGAGGCAGAGTGGTCAGTTGACGACATAAGGCAGTGATAGAGGAGATTGCCAGGGATGCACATGTGGGCAGAAAACAAGCAACCAAGAGTAGAATTGGAGTTGTTGCTTGAGGTCTGGTTAGTGACAATCAAAACAAACCCTTGTAAAGGAGAACAATGGTTGGTAGCATAGGCTAAGTTGAGGATAGGCCAATAGGAAGTAGTGTCGAGGTTAAGCAATTAATCAAAGTTGTGGGTGGAATCAACAACAATAGCTGATAGTAAGCTCCAGGAGCACTGGCACCATGTGAGACAACTGCCTAGCCAGTTGCAGGACTAATATGAGTAGGGTAGGGGACCACTACTGTAGGACTGTAAAGGAAATGTGTGCTGTAACAACTAATCTAGGATCTGCATGCAACCACCAGAAAGTTGCAGGTAACAATAGTTGCAGACTTGGGTAACAAGGTAGAGGTGTGGTCGAGGCCCTGCAAGAATTTGAGAGGCTAGTTGAAGAAATAATAGAAAAAAATAACAATGGAAACATGATTAGTGGAGGTCATCTCTCAAAGGGACAAAGAGAGATTGTATTAGTCAAGGGATTGACGACAAATTTGGGTGCCTATAATGTTGGAAAATGTAACTAGGTTCGGTCTTCATAATTATGTTTGATGTAAACATAATTAGGGGGTTTCCAATGTGGACACACAAAGCCCAGTTGTCAAACAATCAACCTCTGATGACCTTAAAGCACACATATAGGGGTTTCAACAAGCCATGTCTAAACTCCAATGTGGACATTTTTGTCCTCCACAAATGAACAATTGGATTCTTCAAACATCATCCAAAGTGTACAAGTAGTTTTCTAATCTTCTTTGCGTGCAGACATGTAGCCTGGCCTAATATTTGGGGATAGAATAAGCTCTCCAATTCTCTCATATCTAACCAAAATTTAATCATATTGAAGTTGGCCCATAGGTCATATAGGGCTGCCAAAGATCTACTCGCACTTCAATCATGCATTTTAAGGCCGGCTTGTGCAAAGATATTAATGCGATTGGTAGATGAAGTCGACTATATAGGTCAATCTTAATATCTATTCTCTTCATCACAAGCTGCATTTGGCACTCTGTTCTACAACATCTATTTGAGGTCAGTTTGCACTTTTTTTTGTCTTCACCTTGTTTCAGACTGTTTCTCAACCCAACAACCTCCTTCAAGAGACCTTACCAAACATAGCAAAAAATATACCAGCATTGTCAACCATTGTTGTTTGCTCTTGACTTCAGCCGCTTAAGGTCATAGACTCATAGTAGTAAAGAAACTACTTTGTTGCAGAATCCACACAATTTAATAGTAGTAGATCAATTGTAGATTTCATTTTAAGGTTAATGACAATGTTGGGTACTGGATGAGCATTCACTGCCTTAGGACATGATTTCAATGTAACCTCTTCATCCCGTAAATATATATATATAGTGTTGTTTAGCAACTCATTTAAGAAAGGGCAGGCAAGAGTTTCAGTTCTCCAAAACTATACAGCAACATCTATCACAATGGCAACTATATCTGTAGTGTCTATTTCAGAGTCTGGACCAAGAAATTCTATTTTGAAATTATTTTAAGGTGCTGTATATGTGATTTTCCCTTAGTATTGGATCTATGTCTCGAATTTGCGCATTTATGTGACCTTCCATTTCATGCAGGTTTGGTCAATAGTCCTGCATTTTTAGTAGAAGTGCTTTATTTGCTTGCTTGAACCCTACAATTTTATCATCAACTGAATGATTCTCCAACAAAGGTCACGCCGTAGACTTAGATACGACAATCAGGCTATTTATGAAGCGTGCCCAGGCATGTAAGATTAAGGTATGGTAGACATTCTGTTTGGTGGACAGAATTAGAGCTTGGCTGGAATGTTGCTTCTTTGCCAACAAAACTAATGATGTTTATCCTTGTCAATGATTGATGCCATTCCCTTATAAACAAACCAGAATCAATGTGTTCCTCCCTACAACATGTAAAATCACAACCAAACAAGTCTCCATTCTTATTGTGTCTTACTAGGACACTGGTTAGTTGGATATAATTTGTAGGAGATGACAACAATGTTTCAGAATAAAGTATGTATAGAATGAACCATTGCCCAGACTACATTGTAACCCAAGTAACCAAATCTATCAATGCAAAGATCAACATTGCCAATATTTTGCAGTTTGCTCCATCTAGAATTGAAAGCATATTGTTGATCTGCATATGGAGTATGTTATGTAACCTGATGACTCTTCGAAGTGAGTTGATGATATGGCAATTTAGTACAACAGAGATGGGAAGCTGACATACTCAAGGTTAGCTCTTTAATGACCGATTTTAACTTCTTTCTTGACCTGTTGATGGCAAGCTTCTATGCTGCATCATCTATTCCTTTTTCTTTTAATTATTCCAAAAAGGTATTTTGAGGACTCCTACAGTTCCCCTAGACATTGATGTGTAACATCTAGCTTCAACTTGGAGAGAAGTGTCATTCTTGGAGGTGCTTGAGAACCTTAGAATCTCATCATCCAAGAACAAAATCTGCATGCAATAAATATGTCCTTGTGTGACCAGCTTTGAGGTTAAGGTCTTTGTCATTGTGTTTGTCATAAAACTGACCTCTTCCCTAAGATTTGAGATGCACATCTTGTTACAACTTTCACTGCTAATATGTGCTTCCATCACGAAGGGTTTTCCAAATGGTTTCTCAAAATATTGACTGCTCGTAGGCAATTTTTAGCAAGTTAAGGTTGCTGCTATTTCACTTCTAAAAGATCCTCATGTATATGTTTGGCCTCAATAGCTTAATCTCTAGGGCAATTTGAGCTGTTTTGGTCAGTTTGTGTGCGTAAATATGCCCCTGGAGTAGGAAATCCATCATTAGTTTATACGAGGCTATAGGTGCCCCTAATCATCCCATAACTGCCACCAAAATGTGTTTGTGAATGTCTGTCCTCAAAATCTGTCTTCAAATATTATTCCAAGCTACCAGCAGTTCTCTTATATTCATCTTCTAGGGGACCAGGGCTGTAGTTTCTCACATGAAGTTTGTCAAGAAACGGCCCCTCATCGTGATACTAGTCATAAAAAACTGGTGTCCCACCGAAACATATTATGTATGGCTTTTCCCGATTCTGTTTTAGGTGCACAAATAGATAAGGGCACATATGGTCATCAAAATTGTTCTCTTCCGGGTCAGTAGTACCTTTAGTGGATCCAACAACATTGTCTTCATGGGGAGCCAAGACATCCCTAAGACATCTTGCTTTAAGTATGTTTCATCTCTATCAAGACCCTTGTGATCATCTTTTTCGCAAAGTTTTTTCATAATGTTTTGATCCAAAATCCCCTTTTTGATCAGCGTCATCTACATTATAACCAGAGCCTTCAAAAGGATTATAGGCTGCCCTTGCCACAGATTTGTGGCAATTATATCTTCTACACTGTCTTTGTGGTGGTGTTCATAAGTGTCTTCTTCAAGTTCAACAATGTCTTTATCTCCATTATTGCTGCCATAAATTTTTCTTTTGAGACAACAGAGACATCATTAATGGGTCCAACAACATTGTCTTAATGGGGAGCAAGACATCTTGCTCTAAAGATGTTTCATCTCCATCAAGACCCTTGTTATGTTCATTTTCACCAAGTCGTTCCATAATGTTCTGATCCAAAATCCCCTTTTGATCATTTCCATCTACATTATCACCAGTCTTCAAAAGGATTATGCGGCTGCCCTTACTGCAGATTTGTGGCAGTTATCTCTGGCACACTTTGTTTTTGGTGGTGTTCATTCGTGTCTTCTTCAAATTCAACAATATCTTCATCTCCATTATTGCTATCACAATTTTTTTCTTTTGAAAGAACAATGTCATGATTACATTTTGGAAGAAACCACAATCTTTCTCTTTTATCCAAAGTGTCCTTTCTTTCAAGGAAGTTAGATGGACCTTTGTTTAGATTACATTGATGGTTATTTATGAAAAACATGAACAAAAGGTCCATTTCCATTTTTAACCCCCATAAAACTTGCACATAAAAATATAAATTTGAATATAAATGCAATTTGTACCCTTTTTACAATGGAGTTAAAAGGAGTCGTCAATGTGAGATGTCAAATGCAGTTGAAATACAATAAAGTAGGCAAGACTTTCAGCGCTCCAAAGCTATACAACAACATTGATCACAATGGCAGCTATATCTTGAATGCCTATTTTAGAATTTGGACCAAGAACTTCTTTTTTGGAATTATTTAAATGTGCTATAGATGTGATTTAGGCTTTGTTCTGATCCAAAATCCCCGTTTGATCAGCCTCATCAACATTTGTTCAAAAGGATATTGGGACTGCCCTTACTGTAGATTTGAGGAAATTATCTCTTCTACAGTCTTTGTCGTGGTGTTAATTTGTATCTTCTTCTAAGTTCGTCGATGTCTTTATCTCCATTATTTCTGCCAGAAATTTCTTCTTTCGAGACAACACATGCAACATTAGTGGATCCAATAACATTGTCTTCATGGGAGTCAAGACATCTTGCTCTAAGGATGTTTCATCTCCATCTAGACCCTTGTTATCTTCATTTTCACAAAGTTGTTCCATCACGTTCTGATCCAAAATATCCTTCTGATCAGCCCTCATGTACATTATAACCACATTCTTCAAAAGGATTATGGGGCTGCTGCCCTTGTTGGAGATTTGTGGAAATTATCTTTGGGACAGTCTTGGTGGTCGTGTTCATTTGTGTCTTCTTTAAATTCAACAATGTCTTTACTTCCATTGTTGCTGTCACAAAAATTGTCTTTTGAGACAACAGAAACCTCATTACATTACGTTTAGCTTCAATCACTTTGATGATTATCTATTAAAAACATGAACAAAAGGTCCATTTCCATCTTTAACCCCCATACAACTTCCACATGAAAATTTAAAGTTGAATATAAATGCAGTTTTTACCACTTTTACAATGGAGTAAAAAGGAGTTGACAAGGTGAGATGTCAAATGCCATTGATGTACAAAACGGCAGGCAAGAATTTTAGTGCTCCAAAACTATACAACTACATTTATCATAATGGTAACTATTATCTTTAACATTTATTTCAGAATTTTGGACCAAGAACATTTATTGGAATTATTTAAATGTGCTATATATGTGATTTTCCCTTAATATTGGATCTATGTCTCCAATTGGTGTAGTTCTGCGACCTTCCATTCCCTATAGGTTTGGTCAATAGTCTTGCATTTTTAGAAGTTGAATTGGTTCATATGTCTGCTTGAATCCAAAAAATTGCATTTTTAGAAGTTGAATTGGTTCATATGTCTGCTTGAATCCCAAAAATTAGAATCAACTGAATGATTCTACAACGAATGCCATGTTGTAGACTCATATTAACAATATCACTTAAAACATAACCATGCGATATCTAATTTATGAAGGAATCGTTCCCATGCATGTAAAATTAAGATACGGTGGACATTTTGTTTGGTGGATAGATATTAGAGTCTGGCTGGAATGTTGCTTCATAACCAACAATTGTAAATAGCAAATCCACCGAAGATTGTTCTTGGCAATGATGGGTGCTATACCCTTATAAACCAACCAATGTCAATACCTTCCTCCCATACAAGTTGTCGTTCTTATTGAGTTTCATTGGTGTTGATGTTTGTAACTTGGGTAGGTACTTTTGGACAGGAAGAAGTGTATATAAGTGTGCAATAGTCACCTGAAGTTTCCTTAGGACACTTCCTGAAGTTTCCTTAGGACACTTGTGCTACTTGCTCAAGTGTGAGCAAGTTGTTTATGTAACTTAGCCTAAATCTAACTTTGGAAATGCACATAATTAGAGTTTGGCTAGAATGTTGTTTCATTACCAATAATTGTAAACAACAAATCCACCAAAGATAGTTCTTGGCAATGGATACCTTTATAAATCGACTAGCATCAATACCCTCCCCCCAACAACATCTCAAAATAGAACCATACAATTGCCATTCCTAGAGTCTTAATGGTGTTGATGTTTGTAACTTGGGTAGGTACTTTTGCATAGGCCTAAGTTTTTATACGCGTACAAAAGTCGCCCAAAGTCTCCTTATGACACTTGAGCTACTTGCTCAAGTGTGAGCAAGTTGTTATGTAGCTTATCCTAAATCTAATTTAGGAAAAACACATAATTAATTATGGTGGCTATTGAGCCATTAATCTCATTCATTGATCTTAAGTGAGGTGAGATATAATGTCAATCTTCAATCACTTTGGAGATTAGGGTTAGGGATTTAACTCAATGTTATAAAAGCAAGACAAAGTAGAGGAGAAAGACACCATACAATAGTACAAGACATTGAGAGAGACGTTCAGTGGGAAGTGGAAGACTTCCATTTTACTGTGTTGGGTTCGAGGAAAGTGTAAAAGTGCAACATGAAAGATTGAGATTAGTGAAGGAGATTGAGGACAAATCCAGGTTATGATGTAATTTTGTTTGCTTTAGTTTGGCCATTATCCCAACATGGCAACTCAAGTAGGTTTTGATTGAGTTATTAATGAAGAACCGATTTTGTTGGGCATGTCATATGTGATTGAGATTAGTGTAATTTTGCTTCTTTGAATTGTGTAAAGAATCTAGTTGTGCATTTATTTAGTAGATATGTAATCTACTAGGTTAATAAAGTGATGGGTGCTAAGTTCACGAGAAATTTAACATGGTATCAAAGTTTGAAACTCCGAGAATTGATCTTTGAATCATGTAGGAAGCTAGCTTTGTATAGGGACATTGGAACCATGCTTGAGTTTGATCATATGAGGCATAAAACGTTTTCAGGCCAACAAGGTCTTGTAGAGGTTGTATGACATATGACAACTGAATAGGGTTTGCCAATTCAGTGGATCACCATTTGAAGTGGCTGATAAGCCAACTGCCAGCCAACCCACCTAGTTGTGCATAACAAGGGAGTAATTTGCAAGCATAGACCGAAGGTCGACCAACAGTAGGGCACAAACATATAAGTAAAAAGGTTGAGGCGCAACCATTATAGCAGAATCATGCATGGATTACAGACAAGGTGAGGTCACTTTGTACCTAGGGACAAAAGAAGCTCATGTTGTGGGAGTGTGTAGTTGCCAAATGGAAGAAGTGTTGAGGGTGTGGAGCACCAACAATCGGGAAAGAACACGATAGAGACGGGTGATAGGGCTTGGGATGTGATGCAGAGTGGTCAATTGACGACATAAGGCAATGATAGAGGAGATTGCCAGGGATGCACATGTGGGCAGAAAACAAGCAACCAAGAGTAGAATTGGAGTTGTTGCTTAAGCTCTGGTTAGTGACAATCAAAACAAACCCTTGTAAAGGAGAACAATTGTTGGTAGCATAGGCTAAGTTGAATGATGTAGTAGTCCTTCAAGAATGATGGTTACATTGTTTACTAACAATGTAACCTCTGAGAGCTTTAGTTGACTATTATTGTTCTCAAAATAACAATGAATCTACTTTATAGTGGACATGGGTAGCATGCAAATATATTTGTTTGTATGTGTCAAGTAGATGATCTTTGGTATGAATGAAAAGAAAAGATATTCTAAATAGCACAATGCTCTAGAAAAAATTATAGTTCTTTGGAAAATACAAAGATGAAAGTAAGATGAAAGTATGGAGACGAATTTCCTCTAAGGAATATATTCTTTTAACTATGAATTTTCTTTCTCAACTTGTAGGATTATTTTTTTAATAAACATTCAATGATTAAATATTGTATCAAAAAACCAAGTAAGATTGGACAAAATATGCTAAATGTTAGAAGAAAAAAGTAAAAAATTCTTTAAAACCACACAAACTATCATAACAAAAAAAACTTTATATGCAAAATTTTAAACAAATAGATCCAACAACAAAATAAGATATATTATCTCACTCCTTATATGATTAAAGAAGAAAAATGATAATTCTCGATAGGTTATTTTTTCAAAGTCTATAAAACATTATAATAAAAAAAAGTTAAATACAATAGAATGTACACATTCAAATATATCTATATATAGTGGCTTTAGTTTCTTTGAGATGTTAAAAATGCATAAATTAAACAATATACGAAT
>APFE030766636.1:5344-33502 GCA_000404065.3 Pinus taeda | reverse complement strand
ATGGTGAGTCTTCGATCCAACATTAGAGTCTATGGAATCATGATTAACATTTCTTTGTTCTCATCATGAGTTTCCTTTAGTACCCTTTCACCCTTATTGACCATTTCTTGTAGCAACTTATTCATATTTATCTTCAATTCTTCCATCTTATCATCCATGCCATCAATTTTAGCTTCTACGCCTTTCTTTAAACCATCCATCTTAGCTTCTACATCTTTCCTTAAACCATCCATCTTAGATTCTGTTGCTTTTTGTGCAAGTGACACTTGTTGCACTTGTTCTTGTAATTTTGATATATCATATAGCATTTCTTCTTCTTCTTCATGAGTCATGCTAGAGCTTCCAGGCTCCTTACTAGGCGTTTGCATTTTCTTTCCTCGGGGCATCAGTTACCGATAATAATGCTCTATTATGCCCTTTGAATTCCTTCAAAATAAATTTTCAAACCAAGCTTAAACAAAAATTTAAGAAAATCTACACACCTTTTATCACTTTGTAGGAGCTTGATATTGCCTCTGATGTATCTCTGTACTTTCCGATCATCTAGTTCTGAATTGTGATCTGTAGTCGTCCTTTGTGTCCTCTTTCCAATGCCACAAGTCTGACCCAAATTGGTTTCTCCAAGGAAGAGTTATGCGAAATCTCCCACAGTGACTTGATTATAGACTAGTTCAGTAGAGCAAACTTGTACGACGTGCCACGAGTCACTGTTTCAACCTTTGGATCTGAAAAATGCTTACAAGGAACTACAGTATGTCCTCTTTCTGCACCTTCTTATGAAATTTAAATCCGATCCCCAGCGAGAAAGTTATGACGATTTTCCCCAGGTCAGTTGTTTGGAATGTAATTCAGGAGTTTGCAAAAATACCAACTTCCGCAGATCATATCTCCGCAAATATCGCGTGAAAAGCTCTGAAATTCGGACCCAAGGTTCAGCACGATTTCTTCTCAAATGGGTTTTTTTGCGACTTCTAAAATGTCACAGAAAAAAAGTTATAGCGAAAATGCCACGATGACCTGTTTGGAGCAGCGAAACCCTAGAATCCAAAGCTCTGATACCAAATGTTATGAAACCAGCTCAAGAAAAGATAGAAAAGATAGATCAACGCCTTAGAATTCAGCCTCTTCGAGGGGAAAACCTCCTTTACATTACATAAATGAACAATTCTTCGATGACTCAAATGACAAAACCTCCTTTCTATATATAGGAGTCTAAGGAGTCACAATATAACCCAGTCGACCTAACAATAATAATATAAAGCCACAAAAATAACAATAGAGGGATTTTATGGGGCACAGTAATAACAATATGGGGGCAATAAGGGCACAACAATATTAATAAGGGGTATAACTACAATAGTAATGGGGTAATCACTAGTATTATAGGGACCCAGCAAACAAGGCTTCTCACAAACCTTCTCCTCAACCCTCCAAGCCTCCTACTTCTTTGCGTTGTTTCTCCTGAGTGATCTATTGTTACCAAGTGTAACACTGATCACTCACATTGATCTCACACCCTATAAAACTGTGCAATCCACAAGGAACCTTGTTCCTTCTGCATGGATGAGTTTCCTTTATAGGAAAATTCCTCCTACTGATAGTACATTGTCCCTGTCTTTAATCTCAACTGAGTATTTGTCTGAACTGACATGCATGAGTTATTTATGAGAGAATATTCAGTTATCTGGAGTACACTAGTTTCATGCATGCGTGCATTAAATGACTGAACTCACAATTAGTTCCTCAAACTGTTTGGAACTAATTTAACTGGACTTAACTCAGTTAACTGAGCTCTAATTACAACTCAAATAAAACTCACCCTTATCTCCTTAATTAAGGGATAATCTCCTCAATCAAAAGGATAAGTGTTGCATGACTTCACAAAGACTTCTAGCTTGAATTTCTCCAACTAATTAACTCAAGATGAATTAATTAATTATTTTCAAGCAGTTGGTGAGACTAAATTCAAATTTTAATTCTCAACTTTAATTCAAGGACAAATTAAAATTGGAATATAATGAATGCTATTTTTAGCATTTCTTGTTGCTATTTTCAACAGTAAATCTCAACAGTTCAGACACAAAAGACCAATAATGAGGACGGATTTTCTCCATTTTGTTTCTCTTATTCCATGAATTTATAAATAATGTAACTTAAAGAATATTCATTAAATAACTAAAAATACTAAGTAACATAATAACAAGCAATTGCATTCCCCAAGGAGGGTTCCTAGTTGTGGGATCCAAACCCCAGTGTAGAAATGAGAGCTAAGGAAATTAATGAGGGCCATTGTATGCCACTTAGATGCAGCAGTGCATGTAGTTGGCAGTGTGTTCGGTGGTGGAACAAGAGGTTAGGTTGTGTGAAGTCTGTCTCATGATTATTTGATGTGGGTTAGATGATTTGGAAGTATAACCATATAAGGAGATGGAATTTAAGCCTTCTCTGAGCATGATTGTCTTGAAATTAATAGGAAAAGGTTAGAATTATGGAAAGAAATGGAATAAGAAGTTGTGGAGAAAATCGACGCTCTAGTCTCAAGGTAACTTTGGTTTTTGTTAGTTTCATAATGAATTTCTCAATTTCAATCACAAATTTCAAGTTTCACTTCAGAGTCCTCTAGCTTTCATGCCAACCTATGGGTTTATCAATATCTTCAGGTCTTATTCTCTTAGTTGTATCATTTCCCCTCCCCCCTTTCTAGTCCTTTATAGTATCTCGTGTACATTTTATTTCCCTTTTCTGGCAATCTCCCTTGGCTTCTCCATCCCTAAATTTTAGCTCTTCGACCCCTTGGTCACTAAGTTCTATCCTTTGGCCACTTGATTGCTCACTTGGGTCAAATATACACCACTCTCCTTTTTACTAGGAGTTCACTATATTATCTCTAACTCTACCCCAACTCCCTTCTTCCTACCCTTGATGACTAGACGTAGATTATCTTCAAGACACAAAAGTGGTAGAAGGGGTGCACTTGGCCCTTCTGCAAGTCAAGACACCATTACACCTTCCTTCTTGAAAATTCAAGCTCAAGCAACAACAAGATGAGTCATGCCTGATTATGCAGATTTTATTCCTAAAGTGTTTATGCACACCATAGAAGAAGTGGAAGAATATGCCTAATATGAATGTAGGCTTATTCTTGACCAACATATTGAAAGAGAGACAAGACAATGGATCCTTAAAATAGGCACATCACCCAGGTATCAAAAGCTTCTTACATCATGCAAGTGGTCAATTTATATAAGCACATTAAAATTCTTATTAGAAGAGTTTTCATTGAACAATCTAACACTTAAGAAACCCGGTCTGCATAGAAAAAATGATGGAAAACATTAAAAAGCTAAACAATAGAGTCTCTATATTGGCAAAAAAGCAAGCAAACATAATCTTTACACCCTCTGAAGAAGGCAGTGACTCTCATCCACCAATCTAGGTGGAATCTCCCACGATATGAAATGATCAAGTGTGCCAGTTTACTAGTTTGTATTTTATTTAATGGCACTATTATGACTTTAATCACTGAAAATGTATTATGATTAGTTATATTTTCAATTTAAGTGAAAATTGGTTGCCTTAGTGATAATTAATGTGAAAACTTTGGACCTTTACTATTGGTCTGGTTTCCCAAGTGGCAGACCAATAGTAAAGGAAAAAAGTCATGTATCTTTTTTTTGGAAAGTTAATACAAACTTCCTAACCTTAAAAAAAATAAACAAGAATTTACATAACAAAGAGTGAAGAATCAGTTAAGAATCATCATTTTAGTCACTCAAGCTCTCCTAGTATTTTTTTCAATAAACAACCTAGGGTTTTTTGCAAGGCCCAAATCTGTTGTTGCATAGAAGTAAGTTCCCTTGCATTGTTGTTGCATTGGTCTACCACTTAACGCATCTCGTCCAAAGTGAGAGAAGCCATGGCAAGTGCCTTGTGTGTGTGGGGGGGGGTGTTGCAGTGCAAACTACTCCTTTAAGAATGTGGTCATAGGGGATGGAGGTTTTGGTTCAAGCTGTTAGATGCAAGAACCCCATTAATTGGCTTTGTGACCAAGTCATGTGGATAGAAACGAAGACGACCCTCAACTAAATATGAATTGGAAAGATTATATGCAAGGGAGATGCCTCCCTAAGGCAGTCAAGGATTCAAAATATGAAGTAAAATCGAAAAATAAAAATAAAAAAAAATGAGAGTGACATCTAGCATATGAAATATCACACCTTACTATGCAAGTGCATTGTCATATAGAAAATAGAGAGAGGATTCGTTGGATGGATCCTGTTAGCCCTGAGGCGCAATGCTGCTATTTTGAAGACTAAAGGAGGGAAATGGTCTATTCTATTATCGCGAAGAGGTTCCCATACTGTCCATCACCTCACTTTTCTCACTCATCCATTCCCATCCACGTTCACTCACGTCCTAACCCAACCCTCACATCATAACACAACTCGCTTTCGCCTTGGCCCTACGTGAATTAATCCATTTTTTCCCCCCTTATGTATTATTATTTTTCAGAGAGCATGAAAACATGCACTAATGCGCAAAAGCCCCTTAAAACCTTATCTTTCTATCCACATGCGCCCCTTTGCACATTTCTCGAGGTCATCCCATACCTTCGTGTCCCTCGTCGTTGATCTTCCCACTGATCTGATGGTCCGCACTTCATCTGACTAACGTTATATGCTCACCCGCTTCCACCAATCACCACCGTTAGATCATTTCCGCCAGATCTAATGGTTATTGCTCATATCGCTCAGGCAACAAGAGAGAGGGATACCTACTCGATAAAGCGGTTTCCTCTCTCTCCTCCGCTGCTACGTGGCGCTCGATGAATGGAATCGGGCAGGCTCTGACCTTTACTAATGACCGCCCAATATAAACCATTTCCGCTTGAGTAAACCGCTCCCGAGCATTATCCTTCGAGCACCTCCTCTGCCCAATAACCATTCGATCTACCCATCTAAGATCTGATAGCTCAAACTTATTTCACTCCCGCCATGACTTCAAGCCTACGACAATTGATCTCCTATGCCCATTCCTCCTGATCCAATGGCCCTCGTTCACGATCACCATAGTTCATCCTCTGCCGCCTGACCAACATCCCGACCATCGATCCACACCATCCAATGACCCCCGTACCCCACTTCCCACCAGTCACCCAGGGAGGAAATTTGTTGGCTTTGTCAGTGTTTTTGATAGTCAGACAGTTGAACTAAAATAACAAAACGCATGGCTGAAAGGGGAAAAAACAACAACACGATGCAACCGAACCAACAGAAATGATCATGGAACATCGCTGGCACAAGTGAACCACCTGACAGTGCGGCGAAATTACTAGAATTTTATTACCATGTTTGTTAGAAACAGAGCTCTCTGAGCTCATGTTGTCTAGTTATGGAATCAAATAGTTAGAAGACAGAGGGGATAGATTAAGACATCTCGAGCCTCAGAGAGTTCGTGAGTATTGTAAAAAGCCTATAAATGGTTGAAAGTTCGAAGGAAGAGGGGTTCAACTTTTGGAGACAGTGGATACTCTGGTCCTCCCAGCATCTCATCTTCATTCTAGTAATACAAGCTTCTTTTGTTGTTACATGTTCAATTCCCATCTTCTCCTCTATTCTAAGCTTGCACTTGAATAGGCTATTCATGTTTTCTTCTGTATCTAATGCTCGATAACTGTCATCTTATCTCTGCGTTGATAAATTATATTTGCAAGCTTTATTTACTTTCTGTAGCTAGCCATTCACATGTGTTTATGTATGTATCTGCTGGTACAGTCAGGATTCTCCATCTATTCATTGAATCTATAAACTATTGAGCATTAGTGGTCGAAAATCTTGTCAAGCTGAGGGTGTTCATGCATGTCTTGAGTGAAAATAGAGTTGAACAACCATCTGACTTGATCCAAATCCCAATCCATTCCAATAGTTCAGAGAACGATATTGAAGATTTATATGTTGCCAGGCATCTCCGAGCTACAACCTAGGAGATTTTCCGGAAGTGCTAACATAATTGGCGCCATTGTCGGGGAGAGGAGACTGAAGCTCAGCTTCCCTGGGGGACGACACAGATCCAGCTTTGATTATAGACAAAGCCTGGACACTATTTGGCTTGTAGTCATCTATCTGGTGACTCTACTGAAGGACGAACCTCTTAGCGACTCCACTCCATAGTTTTGGCTCAGTTTGTAAGGCATACTCAAAGAAATCCTCAAAATCCATGAGATGACCCAGTACCTGACCCTGAAAAATCATCAAAGAAATAAAGGCGTTGCAGAAAAGAGCATCAGGTTCAAGTAGCTCTAAACAATATTCTATATCTCTTCAAGAAAATCTTGTAATAGAACAAATACATGTTGAGAGTATAACATCTAATACTAGTAGTGAAGACATTTTTTTAGAGATTCATAGAGCTCCTTATTCTTTAGGTTCTTCTTTCGTTGTAAGCCCAAAGGAAGCCTCTCATCCTATCCATCATACTCCTTTAGTCCTATCAGTCACTCCTCAACCCTTTGTCATTCAGACTTCCAGTACCCTAATAGCCACCACAACTATGGCAGCACCACAAGCACCTACCAAAATAGAAAAAATCATAGCTGCTAGGTATGGACCTCTAGTACTACCCACTCCTTTGAATGCCATGCCTATTGGAGAATATCAAAAGTATATGCCTAAGTTCACTGGGACTAAAGGTGTTACAACTAAGGAACATCTTGATTCATTCTATAGCTATGTTGATAACTTGGACATTAGTGAAGTTGATGTATGGATGAGAGTCTTTGTCCAAAGTCTAGATGGAGAGGCTAGAAAATGGTTCAGAGAACTGACCTCAAGGTCTATAACAAATATTGAGGCTTTAGATGATGCATTCCTAAAGCATTGGGGGGATAAGAAGGATCTACTCTACTACTACACCGAGTTTGGGAACTTAAAGAGGGAAAATGGTGAGTTGTTCTCTAATTTTAATAAGAGGTTTAACCACATGTACAGCAAGATACCAGTTGAAGTAAAACCCACCACTACCTCTGCTAAACTCACCTATGCCAGTGCCTTTGATTCTTACTTTTGTCTACTATTTAGGGAGAGACGATGTGCTACCTTGGCTGATATGCAGGATGCAGCCTTGGAAGTAGAATCAAACGTCATGGCTGCAGAGAAGCTCAAGGGGAATGTTGATAGAAGGAGACAGAGGGGCAAATCTTCATCATCTTCAGATCCCAAGATAGATAAAATGACCAAGATGATAGAGTCATTGGCCTCTGAAATCTCCAAATTAAAGGTTGAGCATCACTCTGGGAAAGGAAGAGTTCCTAATACCTTTGCTCCTAGAAATCCAAACCCATATAGAAGAGCTAATGAGCAGTTGCGGATTCTGCAAAGATGCCAATGAAAACCAATGGGTGAAGACCCCTTTCCAGAATGTAGTCATGGAAGAAGAGCAGTTTGAAGAAGATGATGAGATCCATTATCTAGAAGACAAAGGCAGTGCCTCCTTTTTTACCTTATTTTCCTATGAAAAGTCATTATTCAATGACTAGATCAGCCAAGAGTGGGATGGTGGAGTTGTTCTGCAAATTGATGATCAACACAGATATGATCTGAGGTCGAAGATGATTAATGCAAAGGAAACTCCTATTCATAGAGCTGTTGTCCCTGCAATACAGCAAGCTAATAAGCAGAAGCGAACGGCAGTTGTTCCCATCATCCTCAAATATCCAGCTCATGAGGTAAGAGGCCTTGACAAGTCTCCTTCTCCTTTCAGTTTTGAATCAGAAATTCAGAAGCTAAGCATACCTATACCTCTAATTGAACTAGTGAAGAATGAGTCCTTCAAAAGATCTATCCTCGAGGCCCATGAGCCTAAAGCCATCCAGACCTCCACTGACTATGTAAATCTGCAAGACGACAAACCAACTATTTTTCTCAGCCCAATGATTGAAAATTGTGATGACAGCTCCCCATCATTCTATGTCTCTTTGACTATTCATGACAAAATCCTTCATAACTGCCTTTTGGACACAGGAGCCAGCCATAATCTAATGCCCAAGGCTGTCATGGATGAGTTGGGTCTTGACATTACCAAGTCGACCTGTTTTCTTTTGACTCTAGAAAAGTGAAATGTTTGGGATTAATCGAAGACCTAGCCATCATCTTGTCTTAGTTGCCCATGAAGAGCATGATGATGGATATTGTGGTAGCAGATATACCCCCAAAGTTTGGCATGTTGCTTTCCAGAGGTTGGATCAAGATATTAGGTGGAACATTGCAAAATGATTTGTCCTATGCTACTGTCCCAATTTTGTAGGTGAGAGTAGGAGATTATACAGAGAAGCTTAGTTGGCTTATATCATCAGTGATGAAAGGAATCCCACTAATCATCCCATCTATGTTATTGACACTGATTTTGGAGCCTGTATTCTTCAGATTGAAGAATCCCAGTTGGCCTCCATGCAGCTTAGGAAACTGGTTTTCCATATCACAGAGGAAGAAGGCCCACAAATTTGGGACATGTTCTTTCATGGAGCTTGGTCTAAGGAAGCTGTAGGGGCAAGTGTAGTCCTTGTGTCCCCCACACAAGAATGCATTCATTTATCTTTCAAGTTAACTTTTCAGGTCAGAAATAACATAGCAGAGTATGAAGCCTTGATATTGGGCTTAAACACTGCTAAAGAAATGGGCATCAAAGGTCTGAAGGTGTTTGGAGATGCAGACCTTATCATTCAGCAGGTGAACAAAACTTTCCAAGCAAAGCATCCAAGGCTGAAAGCATACAGATATGAGGTATGGAAGCTCAAGGGTTCTTTTAATAGTTTCAGCATTTCTTACATCCCTAGAATGAAGAATCAACTTGTTGATTCCCTTCTTGTGTCTGCTAGCACGTTTATTCCTCCTTTGCCTCCTAAATTGACTTATGAAGTTCAGGTGAAATATAGACCATCTCTGCCTGACAATGTCAAATACTGGATTTTTTTTGAAGATGATAATGAAACTAATAGGTTTTTACAAGTCATTGATGAATTTTCTGAAATGTGCATTGACCAAGAAAATGAAACCGTTAAAGAGTGCAACCAGTCCAAGCTAAAGGACGAGATTGGTCAAGATAACATTGTTCAGCTGCCTAGTAACCATATACCCAAAGGATTGGTGCCCCTAGAGAAGTTGTTTGATCATAATGATGTACCTTATAAGCCTGCCAAAAAAGAAAATGAGACTGCAGTTCATAGACATAATGTAGGGAGTCCAGCCCATCCAAAGTACATAAATCTGTCCACTCACTTGTCTTCTGCGCAAAGTTTCGAGTATTGCATAGTGATGAAACAATTTGCTGATATTTTTGCTTGGGAGTACAGTGATCTTAGGACCTATGACACCAACATCATTCAGCATAAGATTCCACTGGAGAAGAACACCATCCCTTTTAAGCAGAAATTAAGACCTATCAGCCCTCTCTTATTGCCTTTGATTGAAAAGGAAATCAAGAAGCTATTGGATGCCAAGATCATAGTTCCCCTAAGGTATTGAAAGTTGATAGCTAACCTTGTGGTAGTAAGAAAGAAGAATGGAGAAATCAGGCTTTGTGTTGACTTCAGGAATCTGAACAAATGCTCTAAAAAAGACAACTACCCCTGCCTAAGATGGAACACTTGCTGCAAAAAGTTTCAGGGGCTAGAGTCATGTCTTTCTTAGATGGATTTTTAGGTTACAATCAGATTGTTGTACACCTAGAAGATCAGGAAAAGACTGCCTTCACTACTCCTTGGGGCACTTTCATGTACTCCAATATGCCTTTTGGACTGATGAATGCTGGGGCTACTTTTCAGAGGGCCATGGACATAGCCTTTGTGGGAGAAAAAGACAAGTTTGTCCTTATTTGCCTTGATGACATGACAGTCTTTTCCAGCAGTCACAAGGACCGTTTGCAGCATTTGAAGAAGGTGTTTCTAAAGTGTAGACGGTTTGGAATTTCCGTGAACCCAAAGAAGTCACAGTTTTCTCTAGAAGAAGGCAAACTTCTCGGACATATTGTTTCTACTAAAGGTGGGAAGATCGATCCAGCAAGAGTTCAAGCAATTCAAACATTGCCCATCCCAAGGTCAAAAAGGGACATTCAATCTTTCCTGGGTAAGATTAACTTTGTCAGGAGGTTTATTCCAAACTTTGCAAAGCTAGTGAAGCACATCACTTCCATGCTGAAGAAAGGATCAGAAATAAAATGGGCAAATGGTGCAAGAAGCTCTTTTGAAGCCATCAAACAAGCTATCATGGAAGCTCCCACTCTAATCAGTCCAAATTATACCAATGTGTTTTATATCTTCTCTTTTGCCTCTTATGATACACTTGCAGCAGTTCTATTGCAGAAAAGTGATGAAGGTGTAGAGCACCCTGTGGCCTTATTCAGCAAAACTCTGAGGGATGTTGAACTAAGGTATGACCTTATTGAAAAGCAATCTTATGCTCTCATAAAATCTTTAAAGGCATTCAGAATTTATATTCTGCATTCCAAAGTGGTTGCGTATGTACCTTCAGCCTTAGTAAAAGATGTCCTAACTCAGCCATATATTGATGGAAAGAGAGCTAAATGGATTGCAAAATTCATAGAGTTCAACATAGAGGTGAAGCCCACCAAGCTAGTCAAAGGCCAGGGCTTGGCTGAGCTTATGGCTAAGGAGAATTGCAGTTTGTTAGACATCAATTGCATGGGTTCAAATTCAGGTGGTGAGCGGACAAATGAAGTAGCAGAAGAGAAAGAGTAGAATCAGTCTTTGGCTGGAAATCTAGCCACCTATGAATGGTATTCCAGTGTAGTTCATTTTTTGCAGAAGCTAGAAGTCTCTCTACAACATAGCTCAAGTCAAGCCCAAGCCGTTAAGCTCAAATCAGCCAAATTCTGCATTAATAAAAACCTGCTTTATTGGAGAGACCCATCAGGGATCCTCTTGAGATGTCTAGACAAAGGACAATCTATGGAAATCACGCACCAGTTCCATTCTAGCATCTATGGAGGGAATCATTATTAGAAAACCATAGCCCACAAGACCCTGAGAGCTGGGTACTATTGGCCTACTTTGTTCTCTGATGTGTTTTATTTTGTGAAGTCTTGTGACAAATGTCAGAGGTTTGCAGGAAGACAACAGCTAAAATCTCTACCCTTGAGGCCAGTACACGCCATGGTCCCTTCCAGAAGTGGGGCTTGGACTTCATAGGTGAGATCAATCCACATTCCAGTGGCCATCAAAAGTGGATTTTGGTAGCCACTGATTATTTCACCAAATGGATTGAGGCTATACCCACTAAAAATGCTAATCATCAAGTTATCATAAAGTTATTGAATGAGAATATTTTCACTAGATTTAGTTGCCCAACCAAACTAGTCACTGACAATGCAACAGCTTTCAGTGCAGAAGAATTGGTGGACATGTGTGAATCCATGGGTATTCAATTGGTGCATTCTACCTCATATTATCCTCAAGGCAATGGCCTGGCAGAATCATCTAACAAGAGTTTTGTAAGGATAATCAAAAAACTGTTGGAGGACAACAAAAAGAGTTGGGATTCCAAGTTGAAGTTTGCGCTGTGGGCTGACAGAGTTACCAATAAGAATTCCATAGGAAATTATCCATTTAAGCTGGTTTATGGCACTGATGTTGTTTTTCCTATCCAGTTCATTCTCCACGTGGCCAAATTCTTGTAAGAAGAACATGATGAAGAGAATGACATGGCGAGGAGAATGAGTAACTTGGTTGAATTACAGCAGATCAGAGAACAACTGGTTGAGAAGTCAAGAATTCATCAGAAGAAGATCAAAGAAACCTTTGATAGAAAGGCAAAAATGGACAGTTTTCAGGTTGGTGACTGAGTTCTCAAATGGGATGCATTGAAGGAAAAGAAGGGAAACCATGGTAAATTTGATGCCTTATGGATGGGACCATTTGTCATTGCTCAAGTTCAGATGAACAATACTTTTATTCTGCACAATTTGGAGAGGGAAGGTGTTTTTGATGGCCCAGTCAATGGGCGATTTTTGAAACTTTACTTCATATGAGGCTTTAAGGCCTTAATATTGTAATAGGTTTTTTTAGTTTTTGTTTTCTATGCAAATAAGCTCCATGCCCAATGGAACACTAGGAAATAAGTTGTTTTGGTTGTTACTGGAAAGGCAATAGTCTACAGTTCTTGAAACCTCACATGGAGGCTTTCATCCCCAGAAGGAGCCAGTGTTAGCCCTGAGGTGCAGTGCTACTATTTTGAAGACTAAAGGAGGGAAATGGTCTATTCTGTTGTCGCAAAGAGGTTCCCATACGATCCATCACCTCACTTTTCTCACTCATCCACTCCCATCCACGTTCACTCACGTCCTAACCCAACCCTCACATCATAACTCAACTCACTTTTGCCTTGGCCCTACGTGAATTAATCCATTTTTGCCCCCCCTATGTATTATTATTTTTCAGAGCGCATGAAAACATGCACTAATGCGCAAAAGCCCCCGAAAACCTTACCTTTCTGTCCACATGCGCCCCTTTGCACATTTCTTGAGGTCGTCCCATACCTTTGTGTCCCCCGCCGTCAATCTTCCCACTAATCTAACGGTCCACACTTCATCCGACTAACGTTAGATGCTCACCCACTTCGACTAGTCACCATCGTTAGATCATTTCCACGAGATCTAACGACTATCACTCATATCGCTCAAGCAACAAGAGAGAGGGATACCCACCTGATAAAGCAGTTTCCTCTCTCTCCACCATTGCTACGTGGCACTCAATGAATGGAATCAGGTGGGCTCCGACCTTTACCGATGACCGCCCGATATAAACCATTTCCACTTGAGTAAACCGTTGTTGGGCATTATCCTTCGAGCACCTCTACCCGATAACCATTTGATCAACCCATCTAAGATCTAACGGCTCAGACTTATTCCAATCTTACCATGACATCAAGCCTCCAGCAATTGATCTCCTCTACCCATTCCTCCCGATCCAACGGCCCTCATTCACGATCACCATAGTTCAACCTCCGTTGCCTGACCAACATCCCGATCGTCGATCCACACCATCCAACAGCCCCCGTACCCCACTTCCCACCAGTCACCCGAGGAGGAAATTTGTTGGCTCTGTCAGTGTTTTTGATAGTCGGACAGTTGAACTAAAATAACAGAATGCATGGCCGAAAGGGGAAAAACAATAGCACGATGCAGCTGAACCAACATAAATGATCATGGAACATCGTTGAAGCAAGTGAACCACCTGACAGCGCAGTGAAATTACCAGAATTTGATTACCATGTTTGTTAGAAACAGAGCTCTCTGAGCTCATGTTGTCTAGTTATGGCATCAAGTAGTTAGAAGACAGAGGGGATAGATTAAGACATCTCCAGCCTTAGAGAGTTCGAGAGTATTGTAAAAAGCTTATAAATGGTTGAAAGTTCGAAGGAAGAGGGGTTCAACTTTTGGAGACAGTGGATACTATGGTCCCCCCAGCATCTCATCTTCATTCTAGTAATACAAACTTCTTTTGCTATTACATATTCAATTCCCATCTTCTCCTCTATTCTAAGCTTGCACTTGAATAGGTTATTCATGTTTTCTTCTGTATATAATGCCCGATAACTGTCATCTTATCTCTACGTTGATAAATTAGATTTGAAAGCTTTATTTACTTTCTATAGCTAGCCATTCACATGTGTTTATGTATGTATCTGCTGGTACAGTTGGGATTCTCCATCTATTCATTGAATCTATAAACTATTGAGCATTAGTGGTCGAAAGGCTTGTCAAGCTAAGGGTGTTCATGCATGTCTTGAGTGAAACAGAGTTGAACAGTCATCTGACTTGATCCAAACCCTAATCCATTCCAATAGTTCAAAGAACAATATTGAAGATTTATATGTTGCTAGGCATCTCTGAGCGACAACTTAGGAGAGTTTCCTGGAGTGCTAACAAATCTAACAAAAATGGAAATTGAAGGGACACATTGTTCTCAAGCTTGGAGAAAAAGGTTTCTTTACGACGATTTTTCCAAATTTGGAAGACAAAAATAGGGTATTTTATAATAGCCCATATTTTTTCAATAATGCATGGTTATTCATAAAATTCTAGCAAGAAAAGTACAACGTGAAAAAGGAAATTTTTCAAAAAAACCCAATTTGGGTTCACCTATTTTCTATACCAAAAGAATTTTGGAAGGAGAAAATTTTAGAAGTTGGAAACATGATCAAATATTTGGTGAAAATATCCAAAGTGAGCAAGCGCGGATGTTACACCTCATATGCAAGGATATGTGTATATATGAATATCTCCCAACCACTGCCAAAATCAATCGAAATCTCTTATGTTGATGAATTTTAGAAACAACCTCTAGATTATGAGCATGTACCATTCACATGATCCAGGTTGCATGAATACAACCATATCTTTAAGGATTGTCTAGACAATCTCACAGAGGCAACAAAGAAAATCAGCAAAAATTGGATCATGAGGGCTTTTAGAAAGTCCAACATCAATAGAAAAACCCTTAAGCGCAGAATGTGGCAACACCAGAGGAGCCCCTTCAATTCAAAAACTACTATGAGACATTGACTAGAGAAAAGCAGGAAATGCCAAATTAGGTACATCCTCAAGAAATGAATCAAGAGAAGGGAAATGGAAAACTAGAGGAAAAAGATCATAAAAGAGAAGTGCTAGAGGAATCCACAAAGAATGAACCAATAGATGAAATTGATATGTGAGAGGTACAAGGAACATGGAATCGAGATGGGCCAAAGCACATGGGTATGGATGAAATTGCATTTTCATACCTTATTGAAGAATGAACAAGTAAGGACCTAGGAAAGATACCAAATCAACAAAAAATGTTATTTAGGCAGGAATATATGTGGCTAAAAAATAAAAGGAATGTGACTTTGAAGGGAGCAAGCTCATTCCTATCAAGTCTTTGAATTAAAACATAAATATTCAAGCATGCTCCCAAGCATGTGAAGAAAGATAAAAATATAGGAATGAAAAGCAAAAAGATTTAATACAAGAGGTGTAGGATGCACTTTTTAATTTTGGACAAGTGGCTCTCTTAACAAAGGTATTTTCCTTCGCCCAACATCCTTCCTAATGAAGATAATTTTGTGGAATATAAGAGTCCTTAACTACTTAGAAAAACAAAATCTTATCAAAGAGAGAATCCATTGGGAAGTCCTTACAATAGTAATGTTATAGGAGACTAAATGTGATATTGATAAAGGCATCTCAATAGCTTCTCATTGTTGGAGAGGATATCAAGCCATAAAACTAGATGTTGTAGGGAAATTAGGGGGACTTCCTATCTTATGGAATCCAAACTAAATGGAATTTATGGATTGGATGGCTGCCCCAAGGATAATCTCTAGTAGATTCCACTTCTTAGGATTAAAAGAAACAAGATGCATAACAACAGTTTGTGGACCAACTACGGTGAATGAAAAGGCATCATTTCTTAGAAATTTGGCTAGCATCAGAGAGATTCACCATGATAATATATGGATTATGGGCCAAGGCTTCAATATGGTGACATCGTTGGAGGAAAAAAGGGGAGTTATTCACTGCTTTGACACAGATTCCCAATAGTTCAAACAAATGATGTAGCAAAGGAATCTAGGTGATGTGGAAACACTCAATGGAGTATTCATCTAGAACATTCATCACAACAATAAGAACCAAATAGCCTTAAGCTTGGATAGATTTTTAGTCTTAGAATCTCTCTTAGAAGAAATTTTTTTCCTGGAAGAATTTATTCTTGCTTGTATAGGTTTGGATCACTAGCCAATATATTTAAAAATAGATGTCAAAGCTACCCCTAAAACTAGGCCTTTTAGATTTAAGAGTTTATGGATTAAAGATCCATCCTTCCTTGATAAAGCAAAGGCATGGTGGGAAGAGATTAAAGTCCAAGGTTTGTCCAATATGACCAAGTTTCAACAAAAGCTCAAGATTCTTAAGTCAAAAATAAAATAAAAAATGGAACAAATAGGATTTTGGAAATATTTTCCAAGAAAAATAAGAGTTGTAGGTAAAGATGTAAGAGGTTCAACAACAAATAATTATGGATGGAAGAACTGAGGATCCAACAACAAAACAAGGATAAATGCTCACAAAAAAAGGATAGAAGGCAGCAAGAGGAAATATAATGGAGGAAAATTTCAAGAATCCTCTCACTTCGACAAGGGGAGAAGAACACAAAGCTTTTTCATAAATTGATGATCAAACGCTAACATCATAACATGATATTTTCACTCAAAGATGAAGCAAAGTGAAAACTCACAAGTCACAAAGAGATGGAGCAAGAATTTGTTAGATATTTTGGATCACCTTTATTGGAACCAAATCAAAGTCAATGGATATTAATTCTGAAGATCATTGAAAACATCTAATGTTGGTTCAACCAAATCGTAATTCTACCTTAATGTGAGAGGTAGTCTATGTCGAAGTTGAAGAGGCGGTAATGTCCATGCCAAAAAATTATGAACAAGTTCCCCACATATTTTTTTCCAGACTTGTTGGCACTTGCTTGGTGAAGAAATCCAAGGTATGCTCGAGGAATCTTGCACAATGTGCTCTTTATTTCTAGTCTTGAATTCCATGCTATTAATGCTAGTGCCCGAGTTTGATAAGGCTTAAGATCCTATTAGCTTCAAACAAATATCCTATGCAATGTGATATATAATTTCATTTTGAAAGTCATTGGAAATATTCTAAAGTTGCTCCTACCAAATCTAATTTCAATGGAGAAAATAGGTTATGTGGAGGGCATATAGATCTTCGATAGAATATGAATATCCCATGAGGTCCTCCATTCATTGAAAGAATCTAAAAAGGAAGGAATGCTAATTAAGCTTGACATGTTTAAGGCCTTCAATAGACTTTGTGGGGCTTATCTCTTTAACTTTTTCCAAGGAAAAAGCGTAATTTTCATTAAGAAATTTAAGAAAATTACATGTTGTATACCAACATTAGAGCAATGCTTTCACTACTATCAACAGAAAGTCAATCCAGATGTTATGAGAATTATATTTACATATCTTCCTTCATTAAACTTGAAGGGTAAAACAATTCAGGTCTGTATTTGCAATGTTAAAGACTGTAAAGCAGAAATAAACAAAAAGAAAAAAACTAGGATGATCATATTGACTAGTCTTGTAAGTGAACTGCCTCTTTGATGAAAGGCTTATGGTAGATCTGGAAAAAGTCTCCATCCCTGTACTCTTGAATCACCCACTACCCTATGGTCAGTTGCGCGGCCTATTTGGAAAGAAGATCAATGACTTCATTTCTTTCCCTGTAGATATGAGAGCAGACAAAAGACTCAAATTGAGATTTTAATTCAATTGCTTCCTCCACCAAGTCTCTGAGTGTGTGCAAGTGATAGTTATAGATCCCATTTATCCAGTTAATGATGAGCTGAGAGTCTCCAAAAATTTGAAGGTTGTGGTAGTGTTTTTCCTTGGCAAAGAGGAGGAGGTGTCTCAGACTGTTTAGTTCCATGTAGTTGTTTGTGCCTCTCCCTAAACCCACTTTTATTTTGAAAATCACAAACTCGTTTAGGTGTAGGACTGCCCCTCCCCCGCAACCCTCCAGCTAGGCCGAGCCATCAAAGTACGCCCAAGGCTGACCTCTGTCTATTACTTCTGGGATTATTACCCGAGGGGGACGCTGTATCGGATCCTCAAGGATTGAGTTGTAAGTGGCCAGAATGTGATTGCAGATAGTCACTCCCAATATGTATTTGTCCTATAATATTCTATGGTTCCGGACAATCCAAATGCCCCAACAGATTATGAGAGGTAAGTTTTTTAATTTCTGGCTGGTCGTGCTATACCACCAAGTCTGTCGGGCCTCGTTTACATTGTGGCATGTCCAACGAAGATGAATGGTGAGTGTTGTGGTAATGATATCCCAAATATCAGACAAAACAAAGAAGTGGAGGAAGAGGTGATTGGTGTCCTCGATTGCGTCTTTGCATAGGCTGCATCTAGAAGGGTCATGAACATTTCGATTAATCAGGTTTTGGTTTGTAGGAAATTTATTTGAAAGTATAGACCAAATGAGTAGTTGCGCTTTATGAGGGGCTTTCAGCATCCAAATGAAACGCCACCACCAACAAATACTTATCTCTTTAATATCCTCATAGCCTTTGGCTTTTCAAGTAGTTGGATTAACTAGGTAGGAGCTTTGGTTGCAACCCCTTTCTTCTTGGTGATTCTCAACGGGTTTCTTTTCTCAACATTCAAGTCTTCATTTTGAATTTGGAAAGGTAACATTCTCTCACCATTCATGTTTATTCCCACTACAGATGGGATGCACCATAAAGGTAGCAGTAGCACAAGGAAAGATAAAAATATTAATTGTTATGCATCCAACTCACAAAATAGAAGAAAGGGATAGATCAACGACTTCAAAAGTAGCCTCTTGAGGGGGAAACCTCCTTTACATTACATAAATGAGAAATTCTTGGATGATAGAAATGACAAGACCTCCTTTCTATATATAGGAGTCTAAGGGGTCACAATATAATCAGAGCCGACATAACAATAATAATGTAAGGGAAAAACAATAACAATAGTGGGCTTCTATGGGGCACAATAATAACAATATGGGGACAACATAGGCACAAAAATAACAATAAGGGGCTACAATGGCAATAATAATAAGGGAATACACTAGTATTATAGGGACCTTGTAGAAATTTCTCTATAGATCAACTAGCTCTGATACCATGTAGAAATTTTGCAAATTCTCTACAAATCTACCTCTAAGACCATATAGAAAATATGATTGTAGATTAACCCGATAATGCAATATACCAAAGAAAAATGCTATAATCTACTTCTACTATCAAACTTGCAGAAGCTTAATATATTTGAGCAAGATCAAGCCGAACACATATAACCAGAAGAAGAAGAATCAATTCACATGAAACACAGAAAATACTCAGGGGAAAGCCTCAGCTAAAAACCCCACTATCTGTATTATCATACAAGGTGGAAATACATCAGAATTCTACAAAGCCTTAGCTCTCACAACTAGTCAGCTCTTAGTACAATCCTCCTGGATTCTCCCAGGAAAGCAAGGCTTCTCATAAACCTTCTCCTCTGCGCTCCAAGCCTCCTATTTCCTTGCGCAATTTCTCCTGGGTGATCCAGCTGTTACCAAGTGTAACACAGATCTCACACCCTGTAACACTGCGCAATCCTCAAGGAACCTTCTTCCTTCTGCATGGATGAGTTTCCTTTATAGGAAAACTCATGCAACTGATTGTACATTGTCCCTGTCTTTAATATCAACTGGGTCTTTCTCTGAATAGACATGCATGACTTATTTATGAGAGAATCTTCAGTTATCTAGAGTACACTAGTTGGATACATACATGCATTAACTGACTGAAGTCACAATTAGTTCCTCAAATAATTTGGAACTAATCTAATTGGACTTAACACAGTAAACTGAGCTAACTAATTACAACTCAAATACAACTCAATCTTATCTCCTTAATTAAGGGATAATCTCCTTAATTTAAGTGATAACTGTTGCATGACTTCACAAAGACTTCTAGCTTGAATTTCTCCAACTAATTATCTCATAATGAATTAATTAATTATTTTCCAAGTAGCTGGTGAGACTAAACTCGAATTTTAATTCAAGGACAAATTAAAATTGGAATATATTGAATGCTATTTTTAGCATTTTTATTTTTAGCATTTCTTGTTGCTATTCTCAACACTCCCTCTCAACAAGAAAGGAATTCAACTTGATCTTGATCCTGAACCTTTGGAATGTTTTGCATGCAACACTTCTCCCTAGTGTTGTTGCTCCAGCAACTCCAAAGACAAAAAAAATAAAAATAAAAAAAATCCAACCTAAATCAGTATGATGCATTTGTCATCAAAGTCTCTGACTGTTATTGCCTTTGTCGACTGAAAACTCTTCGCTTCTGTTGACTTTGTCTTTCTACACTGTTATCAATCCTTCTTTGTGCTCTCCAGTATCTAACTACTCTAGCCTTTGTCACTTTGATATCTGACTGCATCAATCCCACTGATTCCTCCTGCTACTCTGTACTTTGGGCTCCCGTAGCAAGGTATGATCCATGAGATAAAACTTCTCAATGGACCCTGCCAAATTTCAACCTTCTTGGGACTATCACTTCACATTTCCCCACCTCACACCTAGAGGTATGGCTGCATGTGATCCCTCTGCTAACTTGGCTCAAAATTTCCCCCTACTGGAAGTCTCTGCATGAGTGGATGCCTCCACTCTGTCTCCTCTCAGCATCTCTGATTGTGGCTCCTACAATTGTCTAATACTTCTTCTGGGACTGCATGTTGAGAGGTAATTTACTCTCCCTCTCAACCACCAAGTCTCTAACATTTTCCTTGCTCCTTAAGGCTTTGCATGCATCTTGAACCTCAAAAGCATATAGGTTCTTGACTCGTGAACCAATCTGCTTCACTTGTCCCGTGGTGATGTGTCTAAGGAAAACCTTTCCCTTACTGAAGACAGCATCGTAGCCTTTGTCCTCCAACATCGCGATCAATACCAAATCCTTCTTCAGTCCAGGCACATACTTCACATATGTCAAGGTGATAAGAGCTCCATGTCCCTTTAAAAAGAAATCGTGCCCACTCCTGCAACACTATACCTTTCATCATCACCCATCTCTATGTGAATCTTGAGGTCTTTCTCCTCCAAGGTACTGAATAAACTTTTATTTCCGGTCATGTGGAATGAGGCTCCATTGTCAAGAAACCAACCACAACCCATCATCAATGAAACCATGCATGCGATGAGGGTAAAATCCAATTCGAACTGAGAGGCCAATGCCTTACCTTAAGATCCTTCCAAGGATCCCTTCTTGGACTTCTTCGACAGGAAATTAGCCGCATAATGACCCATCTCATGACAATTAAAGCATATCACTTTAGATTTGTCATTCTTCTTCCCTCCATGAGAAGAATTAAATTTGTAATGGGAAGCCTTCCCTTTTCCTTTCCTTGCCTTACTTGCTAAGGCCAGATTTTCTCCATCGTCATTCTTTGATGAAGAACCATCTTGACTGCTCCTCCTGATCTCCTCTTGCATCAAATCCGACCACAGTCGTTCCCAATCCGGCAATTTCTCTCTTCCATTCACAGAGTTCTGGTAGCTATTCTAGCTCTTTGGAAGATTGAGGAGAGCAAGACTCACCATATCATCATCGGTTGTAGTTATTCCCACACTACCAAGATAATCTCTGTAGGTGGTGATCTTGTTCAAATATGTAGAAATAGTATCGCCCTTTTCCATCTTGATTTTCCGAAGCTTATCCTTGAGCGCCAGTTTCCTCTACTTGCTACTATTCTGATAAAGGTCCTTCAATGTCTTCCACATTGAGAACGGAGTCTCCCTCCCATGGAGATTCGAGACAATATTGTCTCGAACTCCCTCCAGAAGAATATGTCTCGCCTTCGCCACACACTTCTTCCATTCAGCCAATTCTTGTGCATTAGCTGCAGTTGGCTTGGGGATTTCTTGACCAATGAAATCCTTCAAACCATTGTCTTCTAGTACAGCTTCCATGCAATCCTTCCATGCTATGTAGTTCGAGCTGCCATCCAGAGCATACTCGAGTCTCAAGCCATTGAACACCATTGGTGAACTTAGAAGTATGATAAGAATTCGATTTTTCACTTGCAACCAAGAACTTGAAACTTCGAATTTCCCTTCTCAGTATACTATTCATAGCTTCGATCACCTTTGCTTTGATACCATGTAGAAATTTCTCTATAGATCAGCTAGCTCTGATGCCATGTAGAAATTTTGCAAATTCTCTACAAATCTACCTCTAATACCATGTAGAAAATCTGATTGTAGATTAACCTGATAATGCAATATACCAAAACAAAATACTATAATCTACCTCTATTATCAAACTTGCGGAAGCTTAATAGATTTGAGCAAGATCAAGCAGAACACATATAACCAGAAGAAGAAGAAACAATGCACATGAAACACAGAAAATACTCAGGGCAAAGTCTCAGCGAAAACCCCACTATTTGTATTATCATACAAGGTGGAAATACATCAGAATTATACATAGCCTTTGCTCTCAGAGCTGGCCAGCTCTCAGTACAATCCTCCTGGATGCTCACAGGCAAACAAGGCTTCTCACAAACCTTCTCCTCTCCCCTCCAAACCTCCTATTTCCTTCCGCAGTTTCTCCTGGGTGATCCAACTATTACCAAGTGTAACACTGATCACTCACACTGATCTCATACCCTATAAAACTGCACAATCCTCAAGGAACCTTCTTCCTTCTGCATGGATGAGTTTCCTTTATAGGAAAACTCATGCAACTGATAGTACACTATCCCTGTCTTTAATCTCAGTTGGATCTTTCTCTGAATAGACATGCATGAGTTATTTATGAGAGAATCTTCATTTATCTGGAGTACACTAGTTGGATGCATGCATGCATTAACTAACTGAACTCACAATTAGTTCCTCAAACAGTTTGGAACTAATCCAACTGGACTTAACTCAGTAAACTGAGCTAACTAATTACAACTCAATCTTATTTCCTTAATTTAAGGGATAATTGTTGCATGACTTCACAAAGACTTTTAGCTTGAATTTCTCCAACTAATTAAATCATAATGAATTAGTTAATTATTTTCCTAGTAGCTGATGAGACTAAATTCGAATTTTAATTCAAGGACAAATTAAAATTGGAATATACTGAATGTTATTTTTAGCATTTCTTGTTGCTATTCTCAACAAACCTAACATGCCCCACTCCTTCAAAAAAGATTTGCCATTAATGCTTGAGTAGTTTTGGATGCTTCTAGAAAACTGGGTGCAGTCAGGAAGATGCAGGAAGCTCCAATTTGTATGCCATAGTACAAATATTTTGCAATACCATGTACGGACCATAATACTTTGGTGATAATTTATTATCCTTCTTAGCTTGCTTGAGGGACATTTGTTTGTATGGCTGTAGCCGTAAAAATACCTAGTTACCTACATCAAAACTTCTTTCACTGCAATGTTGAAATGCCTATTTTTTCATTCTATTATGCACCAAAGTGAGATTATTCTTTAAGATTTGGAGAACTTGTTTTTGATGCTCAATGTGATCTTCCACTACTTGAACCCTAGAATTTTCTCTTAAATATAATGTGATGGATGGTGGATGATATTCATAAAGTGCCATAAATGGGGTCATTTTTGCTATAGTATGGAAGGAAGTGTTATACCACCATTCAGGCAGAGGCAACCATTTGACCCATTGTGTTAGTTTATCAGATATAAAGCAACAAAGATATCATTCCAAACATTTGTTCACTATCTCAGTTTTCCCATCAGATTGAGGATGATAAGATGAGCTATGAGTTAACTGAGTACCCAGACAAGAAAATAATTTTGTCCAAAAAATTCCAGTGAAAATGGGATCTTTGTCGCTTTCAATAATCTTTGAGTTTCCATGTAACTTTTGAATTGTTTCCATAAATTCAGTAGGAACTATATTGGCTTTAAATGGATGAGATAATGCACAAAAGTGTGCATTCTTGGTAAGTCTATCAACTACCACCATGATGACACTCTTTCCTTCGGACTAGGGGAAACCTGTGATAAAATCCATTGAAGCCTCCTCCCAATGTTGACTTGGAATGGATAAAGGTTGTAATAGACCTGGGGTCTTAATTGTCTCAACTTTATTTTGTTGGCAAACCAAACATTCTGCCACAAAATTTTGAATATCAGATTTAAGGCCATCCCAAAAAAAATCCTTCTTAACCTTGTGGTAAGTTTTTAAAAACCCTGAGTGCCCTCCTAAGGGAGAGGTGTGCAACTCCATAAGAATCTTTTGTTTGAGTTGGGAATTCTTACAAAGGTATAAGTGATCTTTGTACCATAACAAATCATTTTTACAGCTAAATCTATCAGATGTCCTGGGATCTTGTTGTAACTTTTAAATGAGTGCCCACACTTCTTCATCATTCTTCCATTCATCCCTTGCTTCATTTATCCAATCTGGTTGGATAATAGAAATGGCGCAAAGTAATGCTTCCACATCCTCATCCTTTCTTGATAGTGCATCTACAATAACATTTTGCTTCCCTTTTTTGTAGATGATTTCAAAGTCATAACCCAACATCTTTGTGACCCATTTTTGCTTCTCTTCTGAAGATAATCTTTGTTCTAAAAAGTATTTAAGACTATCAAGATTCGTTTTTAGCTTGAAGTGTCTTCCCATTAGGTAAGGTCGCCATTTCTTAAGTGCATGTAGTATTTCCAATATTTCTTTCTCATAAATAGCTTTATGTAAATACTTTCCTTTGATTGGATGACTTTCAAAAGCTATGGGTCTTTCTTCTTGCATTAAAACAGCACCAATTCCATTTCGTGAGGCATCACATTTCACAATAAAGGTTTTTGTGAAGTTTGGCATAGCTAAGATCGATGCTTGGCACATTGCCTCTTTAAGATGTTCAAATGCCTTTGTTGCTTCTGGAGTCCAAGAAAATACATCTTTATTCAGTAATGTTGTTAGAGGTGTTGATATTCTCCCATAATTCTTAATAAACTTGCGATAATACCCTGTCAACCCAAGAAATCCTCACAAATGCTTTATGGATGTGGGGATTTTCCATTCCTTAATGGCTTTAATTTTTCTAGGGTCTACCTTAACACCTTCATGAGATACACTATGACCTAGATATTCCATCTCTTGTACTCCAAAGAAAAATTTTGAGGTTTTTGCGTATAATTGTTTCTCCTTCAATAGTTTGAGCACTTTGTCAACATGTTGAACATGATCCTTCCAAGACTTGTTGTAGATTAGTATATCATCAAAAAATACTAACACAAATTTTCTAAGGAAGGGCTTGAAAATGGAATTCATCAAACCCTTGAAATGTAGAAGGTGCATTGGTAAGGCCAAAAGGCATGACCAAAAATTCATAATGACCCTCATGAGTTCTAAATGTTATTTTCAAAATGTCTTTAGTCTTCATTCTGATTTGATGATATCCTAAATGAAGATCCAACTTGGTGAAGTAAATTGATCCATGCAATTCATCCAATTATTCATCAATGACAAGAATGGGAAATTTATCTTTAATAGTGAGCTTTTTGATCTCCCTAAAATTTGTACACATGTGCCATGATCCATCCTTCTTGTGCACAATACTACTGGAGTAGAGAAATAACTTTGACTAGGTTGAATTATACCAACGTTTAGCATTTCTGCAACCATACATTCAATTTCACTCTTTTGGGCATATGGATATTTGTAAGGCCTGATGTTTGGAGGAACACTTCCTGGAATCAAATCAATAGCATGATCATCACGAATAAGTGGGAGGACTTTGGGAGACTCAAATAACTTGGAATGATTGTCCAAGACGTTTTGGAGATCTAGAGAAATAGATGATTTCGATGTGGGAACCTCTAGAAAACATAACTGTGCAATTACACCTTGTTGTTCTTTCTTTAGAAGCTTTGTCATGCCATTAGAGTTGATTATAATTCTTGATTTCCCTGTGATACCCCTTAATTAAACTTCCTTTCCTTCTGAAAAGAAAAATTCAAGAAAAAATCTTGAAAATTAAAAGCTACCATACCCAAAGATTGTATCCATATCAGCACCACCCATTGGAATGGAAAGAATTGGACTATTCAATACATATTCTCTCATGTATAGCTTGATATTATGGCACTTTCCAGAGAAATTTATGGTTCCTCCATTTGCAACCATCACTTGACACTCTGGTGTTGGATGTAGGAAGAAATTCAATTCCTTGGCTATCGTACAATGAATAAAATTATGGGTATTGCCCAAATCAATCAACACTATTACCTTTTTCTTCTTGATATGCCCTTTTATCTTGATAGTTTGAGGAGTGGTAATTCCGGCCTATGCATTACAATATATAGTCGGATTCATTTCTTCTTTCTCTAGGGTTTGTTCCTAGTGTATATCCTCTTCTTTTGACATTTCTTGTTCCTTTTCTTCTTCCTCTTCACAATATATGTAAAATAATTTCTTCTCAGCACACTTATGACCTTTAGTGTATTTGTTATCACAACTGTAACAAAGCCATTTTAATATTTTTTTCTTCCAATTGTTGTGGTGTAAACCTTGTAGTATGTGGAAGGCTAGGGGAAACAACACTTCCATCTTTATAGTTGTGAGTGGTAGGCTTCCTTGTTGCCGTAATTTTTCTTTCAATTTTTCTTGCCAACCTGAATGCCTTCTTTAATGAATCAAGTTTCAAAAGGCAAACCTCATGTTGGATGTTATCCTTTAAATTCCCTATGAACACATCAATCTATGCTCCTCTGGAATATCTTTTACTCTTATATTTAATTTTTGGAAGTCCTCAATGTGCTCCACCATTGAACCCTTTTGTTTGAGATTTATCAATTGGCTATAAAAGGTGTTTCTTTTTGTATCCTCGTAATGTGCTATCATTTCTTCCGTAAAAATTGCCCAAGTGACAATTTTTTTACGAGAGCAAAGTCATCAATACCATACAAACTGATTAGGTTCCAAATATAAAGTTGCAATGCATACCTTTTGTGCGTTTTGCACATTATAGAGATCAAAATATTGCTCCATATATAGTATCCATGTTATGGGATCCTTTCCATCACACTTCCTCGTATCAACCCTTGGAACATGGTGGGTCTTCAACCCAACGTTAGAGTCTATGAAATAATGGTTAACATTTCTTTTATTCTCCTCATGAGTTTCCCTTACTACCCCTTCGCCATTAGTAAGCATTTCTTGTAGCAACTTTGTCAAATCTATCTTCAAATCTTCGATGTTGCCTTTAAGTTTTGATTATATACCATCCATATTAGCTTCCATTTCATTCCTTAAACCAGGCATCTTAGCTTCAGTTACTTTTTGTGAGAGCGAAATTTGTTGCACTTGGTCTCGTAATTATGATATACATGTTACATTTCTTCCTTTTCTCCATGTGTCATTGTAGATATTTCAGGTTTCTTACTAGGTGTTTCAATTTTCTTTATTCAGTTCATCAATGAATGATAATTATGCTTCACAATTCCCTTTGAATCACTTCAAACTACCTTCTCAAACAAACTTATGCAAATTTTTAAAAAACTACACACTTTTTTGTTTCCCTTTGTATGATATCGATCTTGAAACTACTGTAACTCTATAATTTCAGATCTCCAAGTTCTGAAATTTTAGCCTGTGATATCCCTTTGAGTCCTATTTCCAACCCTACAAGTTTGATCATGATTGGATTCTCCAAGAAATATTTATGCCCAATCTCCCGTGATGTCCTGATTATAGACTGGTTCAGTAGAGTGAACTTGTACGACGTTCCATGTGTCAGTTTTTTTTACCTTCGGCCCTGAAAACGATAACAAACAAACTACAACCTGTCCTATTTCTGTCACTTTTTACGAAATTTGAATATGATGCTCAAATAGAAATTTATGACGATTTTCCCAAGGTGACCTGTTTGTGATCAAATTTGGGAGCCTGCAAAAACCCTAAATTCCTCAATTCATATCTCAGAAAATATATCACGAAAAGATCTAAAATTAGGTCATAAGGTTCATCACGATTTTGGCTCAAATGGGTTGTAATTTCAGATTCTTAAGGTGATCCAGGTGGATGTTGGTGGCCACCCACCTATCCCATTTGGACCCCCGCAACTGTTTCTTTCAGTTTTTCAGTTTCCGTAATTGTAGCACAATTTACTATTTTTAGCAGTTTTTTCGGGCTCTGAACTTCTGTAGTCGTTTTAAGGCCCTAAACGACGTTTTTTGGGAAATCTGGGGGAAACATGGGTCCATGGACTGATGTTGTCCTTCCCAAAGTGGTAGTTCTCGAATATATCTTTCTAACGAGCTATCATACGCGTCAAACAGAGATCGTATGCCAAAGTTACGACCCCGGGAAATCGATGTATCAATTTACCCAAAACGGGGCCCACAATTTGGCGTTTCATCTTCTAGGGTTAGGTTTTGGAATGTGAAGGGTTTTCCATTGTTTCTCAATAATAAATAGGCCTTCGAGCCTCATTGTAACACAAGTTCGGAACAGATCAGAGACATGTAGCCGCACATCTCTTCTCAGAGATAAGCTACCATAGTCCTAGCTGGTTTATTTCCAATTCT
>APFE030766631.1:123260-163701 GCA_000404065.3 Pinus taeda | reverse complement strand
TATATACGCGGTTTTCTCTAACTGAAGTAGCGTATATGTTCTGGGTTTGAAAAAGAAAATAATTGACCAAATAATACTGATTCACCACCCCTCTCAGTATTATTTCCAACACAACCATAGGCAGACCAATAGAGCGCAGTGTTGTTTGTTGTGAGGTCGGGCATTCGAATCCTATGGAAGCTTTCCCAACCATAACCACATTACTGGTCCACCGCAAATGACCACAAACTAATCAAATTCTCCCAAATTCAAATGAATTGTAGGATGACACTTGGAATCCTCTAATTGGCTTGTACCCTGCATAGTCATCCTGCTGACTCGACAATACAGTCAACCCAATCAACTGCTCAGTTAATAGACCTACTCAAATTTTACCTGTTTGGGAAAATGATCATAATATGATATCTGGAGCATGCAGTGTTGGATTGAGGTGAAATGCATGTCATTAGATTTTGAACAATTAGCACTTCAATTTGACGTTGGTTTCAATACTTCTATGCACTTTCATTTTTGAGCAAAAAAATGATCACCTGATCACACCTCCCCACTAGGAACTTTTGGAATCCAAATGTTTACTTAGTCAATATAATGAGGTTGAAACTCAAAAACACCTAAAAACTCAATCCAAAAAGCAAATTGGTGCTCTTCAAGCTCCAATTAAGGCACTTCACCTATCTTCCTCGTGAAGACCTACTGTCCTGTTAAGAATTGAGCCAACATTCTTATTGCTTGATGCAGGAACAAAATACTTATGAGTGGAATACGACCATTCTCTTTAATCTCATATATACATGGCTAAAAAACACGTCATCTTGAAGTTAAACTGTTGAAGACAAACTTGAATCCATCTTGGAATTCATAAGCAACATAAACTTGATTTAACATCTTCAAACTGAGCTTGTACATAAAAAGTATATTGTTGCAAATTTTTCAATGATATAATTGTCCTTGCCTACAAAACATAGTCATCTTGTACAATATTGAAAATAAAGATTCTATTCACACAAGTTTCATATTGAATACTTGCATTAGTGAACACATGACAAAATTTTAGACAACTTTGAATGACAATCCTGTACATTCACAAAAAGTCCTTGAATATGTGGACTTGTAATCTAGCAAATATATACATCAATGAAAAACACATGTTGAACATAGTGACATAAATTGTTCACTTTACAAAAGTACCTAAACAAGTAAACAACAAGAAGTAATTACAAGATTTACAAAGCAAATTTATAATAAGTCTACCCAAACTTTTCCTATTCTAGTCCTATGGGTTTTATTTTTGCATCATATTTACCTTGAAGGTTTCTTAGGATTGCAGCGAGTCCTCTTTTCCACCTCTTTCTTCCCTTGCATTATGTTTCCCAATCTCTTTTCCTTTCTTTGAATGGATCTTTGGATGTAACTTCCAACATCGTTCAGCACCATGTCCATGCATCTTGCAATGGGTATAGAAGAACTTTCTCTTGTTTGTTGATGCAGAAGTTCTCTCATGCAAAGGAGAATCCTTATGCTTGATGCCTAAAATATGATCCATCCTTTTAACCATTATCATACATTTCTCACATACATCCATGAAATGTTCAAATGCATCATAGAAAGTACAAGGGTACTTATTCCACAAGTATTCAAAATTACCATGCATTTGAAAACACCCACGAGAATTATGCTCGTCTCTAGGGCTGTAGCTTTAACGGAGTGGAGTGGATGATGCCATGCAAGGTATATTCAATCATTCATATCGCTTGGGAGATGAATTAACATTGTCACAAGGTGGTGACATCTCATCCTTAGATGGTAAGTGTACCTCAAGACGTTTGGAGCATTCTCCAAACTCTCTTTGACCATATCCCAATCCCTGATACTTCAGTCTCTCCTCAACCATGATTAGATTGGTAATACCTTGGTCATTTATGTCGAGGCCTCCACCTTCATAACCCATATTGAAAAGAAGCTTCATACCTATGCATTTGGTATGAAGCTCAAATGTTGCAAAAGAGGTGTTATGCACATAAGTAGAAGGAATTGTACTTGAAATGATAATTACCTCTTTAAACTTGCCATTCATCTTTTCATCTTCTAATGATGATGACAATGATATTGCATATGACTCTAGCCACCCACTCTTATCAACTAGCATATTGCATGCTTCTTGAAGATGCTTGCAAAATGCACATGCATCATCTTCCTGATATTGTCCATAACCATTGTTTGAACCATGAACACATACTAGTTTCATTATGGAGGTTTCTCTTGCTGGCACATGAGTAAAACTTTTAGCAACTTGTTCTTCTAACACATGCTGAAACTAAAGTCGCATGTTCCTCTTCTCCTCTTCATCCATCTCTAGCATCCTTCTCAACTCTATGTTCTCCATACAAAGAGCCAAATTCCACTCCTATATCTCTTGGAGACTCTTTTTGCTGCCCATTGTTGCAACTTGGTCAACTGGTGCTCTTATACCAACCAGATATGAAAATGGAGTATGCGACTACTTCCTCTTCTCCACAATGAAACAAAATAAAAATAGGACCATTCTGACGTTTTTCAAGGTAAAATGGGTCTTGTCACAAAACAAAAATTTCTATTGTTTCTTCAAGTCATGATAGTATTCACATGTAAACTTAACATAAGCAACATAATAGCACATAACGCATACATGCATAATGAAGAGCATAACAAAATATTTGTTAACGGAGTTCACCCCTCCTAGGCTACATCTTTGGGTCTTCCAACATAGCTAGACCACTCATATATTCAGTAGAAAAATGAAGTACATAAATGTTTTCTGATGGAAACATGTGGCTATTACCCCTACAAGGTAATGTTCTCCTACAAATAACTCTCACATACAACAACAACACAAAGCATCTCCTACAAAGATTCCATACTCCAACTGAAATGAGCTAAAATGAGCATGTGAGCACTTCAATTCCATATTGAAGTACATAAAAAAAAATTCCCTCAACATACCATAATGAGAAAAGTAAACCTGAGATGAACCTTGTAAGTAACAACTATTGTAGTAGACTTCTGAAGGTGAGAAAACCCATACAAGGTCTTCTCCATGCTCAAACACCTTCCACAACTACTTCCAAACCCTAATTGATCCATATAGCCTTAGTCTCAAACATGCAAAATACTACTTAGATGTGCTCAAATAAGAAATTAGAGGTTACCAATGGATTCATAATGTCCAAAACCCCTAAGTGGACTCTTTTTGAGCTCAATTTGGCCCAAAAATCCAAAATATATGGCTCCCAAGCTCTCATATGAGTTTCACTATTAATTATCCTACAAATTAGACCAACAGTCTAAATGTCCTACAAATACGCCCTGTTTTTCACTAACTGAGTGACAAATTTTCCCTCCGCCAATGCAGTTTGTTGGAATTTTAATTTCACCAATAACCCTTAAGTCTGAAAAATAGGGTCACATTGGCACATAAGGTCGTGGGTTGGGCCTTAACGCTTGCCCTTGCTGGCCTAGCCCTTATCCGCTGAGCCACGGTTCCAACTTCTCCATAAGGCCCAGGGCTAGCCCTCGAATCTTTGCACCTACTCCTTTGGCCCTTTCACCTTGCATTGTCAGTGGTTCTATGTGCTAGTGGAACCAGGATATACGGCTCCTCATAAGCACCCTCTACAAGCACCCTCCGACACGGTCCTATGGTTGCAGGTGACTAGGACCTGAGCTACCACTGAGCCCCTTTGTAGTTGGCACCTTCCCTTCGTGCCTCCGACTATATGGTAAGTTCTAAAACCTTAGGCCAAGTCTAAGCCTGAGCCCTTAAATCCATTTCACCTGTGGTCTCGTGGGTGTAAAGGTGACTGGGGGCCAAGGGTTTAGCTCGACCCCAACCCCCAAATGAAATTTGTTAAAACTTTATATAGTATTTGGGGCCTTTATGTGTTAAGACCCACTGTAGGTGGATATGTAGAGCATAGTTTTGTTTGTTGTGAGATCAGGGGTTTGAATCCCGTGGAGGATTGCCCAACCATAAACAAACTTTTTCATGACACTGGAATGCCACCTGGTACCCCATGACTGGGCCATGTGGCACCATATTACTGGTCCACCTCAAATCACCACAAACCAATCAAATGCGCAAAAATTTGAATGAATAGGAGGGTGACATTTGGTAGCCTCTCATTGGCTCATACCCTCCATAGTCATCCTACTGACTCAACAGTATGGTCAACCTAGTCAACTACCTAGTGAACAGATCTACTCAAATTTTACCTATTTGGGAAAACGATTATAACACGATATCTAGAGCATATGGATTGAGGTGAAATGAATGTCACTGGATTCTAAATGATGAGAACTTTGAATTGACACTATTTTCAAGACTTTTTGGGAACTTTCATTTTTGAGCAAAACTTTGATCACCTGATCAGTAAATAATAACGAGACTTCCTACTCCCTCTAAAGCATAGAGGAGATTCTTTTACTTCCTTTCAATTTGGAAGTCATAATCACAATATTTATAGCTTGTCTTCATAAATGTATCAAATACCAGTTCTTCATGGGGATAATTGCATGGTTCCCTTTTTCATTTGCATATCATCATGTTGAGCTTCTTTCTTCCAGGATTTTCTAGAGCCATTCTTCCTTCAGTATTGTGACAGGGTTCAGGTCATATTCCTTACATATCACTTTCCTCTTTTTATCATTAATGGAGGCATTTTATTGAGCCTTATCAAACTTCAAGCTAGTAACTTCTAAACATTAAAGTGAACATGAACATCAGGTTATCTTCTTACACTGCTACCTTTCAATCCCCAGATGATGATGTAAACATCTTGACTACATAGTTTCCAATATTCTCAATCCATATGTTCTTTGAATTGAGTTCTACACCAATAATTGAACTTGCCTCAACTATCATCATGTATTCCTGCAATATCTTTCCAGGAAACAAAAAAATATGTTAACAAGATAACCAATGTCAAAATATTCTTATCATGATGGTCCCTTTAATCAAAGTATTTTATTAATTGAGTCCTTTGAGATCAACATCGTTTTGTATGATCCATCTCCATGCATTCATTTTAATGAGAGTGCCCATTGCTGAAACTTGATTACCAAGCCAAAGTAACTTCCTTGGAGTTGTCATTGTTAACTCCCTTTCTTTCTTTCAAAGAATATGCTTGATGTTGATCAATATTGTCATATTTATGCCATGAAATCTTGTGTGAGAGCCTTGATCTATTTTCATTCTAAAGCATGTCAAATTTCTTCTTTCGAGCATAATACAACTATATGGAAAACTTATCAAGCACACTTTTATATCTAGCTCCTTTTGTAAGATTCTTGTAGATATGAACCCTACCCTAGAGAAGAGTTATGCATACCTATGCTTCCATACAATCATCTAGTCATCGTTTCTTGAATGAGCTTGATTCTTATACCTGTAGAAGGTAACTTCCTTTTCCCAGAAGTAGAAAGATTTTAATTTTTGTCTTTCATATTGTAATTTGGCCATCTACATTTATTCATCCTTCAAGAGTATTTTTTCCATGCTAGATGGAATATATACTAGTCATGTCATAATGCTCCTTCCAAGAACCTTATTAAATGATTGTTCTTATAGGATCTTGATTATCCCTCTTTACAAAATGATTACCTTTAACATTGTGTTAGAAAGTGATCGAATGAAATATAATACGCAATATGATCTCGTTCTTCTCATTTTTGTAAGCTATATTTTTTCTATCAAGGAAACTTGATCACGTAGACTCTATATCTTCTAATGTCGTATGATTTCTTCTATGATGCCATGCTTCATATTTTTTTTTTTTTCTAGAGAATATAATGATGCATGCTACATTATTAATGAACTCAGTAGCATCAATTCCTTTAAGGTCCTTACAATTCCCTCCTTTCATCATGCTTAGAAATTTCAAGGATTCATCAACAAGCATGAGTGTTTCTTGTTTTGTTCTTTCATCCTTCTTATTTTTCTTCCATAGCTTTGATGGCCTTCAAGATATACATGTAATTCTCAATAGAAAGTACTACCAAGAAAAATATACAAAGAGAATGATGTCAAATTTTTCAATCTAGGGCTTTTGTGATTTCTTAAAAGGTGAACTTCTAGGGTTTTAGTTACAAAACCTATATATCTTGATCTAAACCTTATTATTATTTTAAGGGATATATCAGCCCTAGGTATTTGAATTTCAAGACCTAGTATTTATTCAATCCAACCCTTGCTGGGGTTTTATCACATACCCTAGATTATCTTTTTTATAATTAGATTTTCAAACCATATATCTTAAGAGCTAGGGTTTTCTTAGAGGTCACAACCAATTAGGGTTATGGTTTTCACTCCTAGGGTTAATTCAATATAAAAAAAGATTCCTCAAGAATACACATATATACAAACCCTAACAACTCTATAGTTATCAAAATCTACCATAAAGGAATTTCCAAAACCCTAACTGCAAGACCTCAACCATACAATAGACATATCTTGTATGCATGGACATATATTATATTAAAAAAGTACATACCTCTATCTTCCATGATTAATGGGAGTTTCTTCAAAGATCTATTTGAACTTCATTTAGTTCCCAAATCATTCATTTATGACAATCCTTAAATTCCTTCTTAATTATCAATGTTATGTTTTCCTTCTTGTTCTTGGTTCATGTACCTCCCTTCTTCAACTTCGGCCCTCTGATTAGGGTTGATTGTAACTATATTCATAGTCCTACAATTAATGACAAAATCATCTCCAAACATTGGGGCTTAGCTATTTTTGCAAGTCACCTCCTTTTAATCCCATTGTCAACCCACTGTAGGCTTTTTCATTCTTACAAATAGTCACCTATAGGTCTTCGACCTGCAACTAGGGCATGCTTCAAAGAACTAAGATATGTTTCATATGGAAACTAGTCATAAAATAGGTATAGAATTGTCCTACATAACTCATATTCTTCCATGTTTCTCCTCCAATATTGGACCAAACAATTTATTTCTCCTCCTTTGCTTGGCCTCTTTAGATCTACAACTATTTCAAAGGTGATTTCTCCTTGTTGCTTTCAAGATCTTTCAAATATTTCCTTCCTTCAAGATATATGCTTTTCTTCAAAATAATGGAATGCACTTAGAGAACCTTTAAATAGAGCTTACAGTCTTCTTCCTCCTAGTTCAATAGATGTTCTTCTAAAGCCTTTACTTATGTCCTTTTGCAAATGGTTCCTTTTGACAAGTAATCTCTTCTTATGCCCATAAGATGATTTTCAAGCTACCTTCTATTCTCACTTTTGCTATGGTACCATGTTGGAAAAATTAAGTATGGCAACTATCTTAAACAATTTTCCTTATCCTTGATAAAATATTGTGAAATTATATTATCTTCTTGTGCTCTTTATTAGATTATTTTCATCAAACAATTATCAAGAGCATAAACCATGAAGATTATAAAAGAAAATGGACACAAAATATAGACTCCAAGACAAGGAAAAACCCCTGTAAGAGGAAACCTAGAAAGAGTCTCTTCTCTTCTTATAGAATCTGCTTCAAATGAGAACATCAAGACCCTAGACCAAGTCCTCCTCCAAGCACCAAGTCATCCCTTCAAGAATTTCTTCCTCAAACAAGATCAAGTCAACAAGTTCAATGAAGTTCAAACTCATTTCAATATGCTCTAAACTTAGATTTCGCCCCTTTGCATCAAAATCTCAGCCTCCTGTAATAGACCTGCAACTTTAGCCTCGCTGCAACTTTGATGTTTTAGACATGTGAGATAGTATAGGGAAGATTTCTTTTCTTATGGAATTTGGTTTCTTCTTATTCTAACCTTGACTTGTTTTCCTACTTTTCTTTCTAATTTCACTCATTATTCAAGAGATTGAACTACATATGTGTGTCTCAAATGAGGTCGAGCTCCTCGTATTTATAGTCTTCACATGAGGTTGAATTATCCCTCTCTAGGATGACTTGTATTTGACTAGGTCCAACTTGGTCTTGAAGGCATATTTGACTCTCTAGACTCATAATTTTTATCTTTTACATGTTACAACTTGCCCAATAGGGTCTTTTACATTTGAAATATACTTTCTTAACTAGAGAAAAATATTATTTTGACATGACAAACCCTAGAAGCATGAAGAAAATACTTTACCTAGATGACCATCAAAATGGAACATGAAACCAATGCTTAAAAATAAAATTTTTCTTTCTTCTTTTTCTTGTAGCATAAGATATACATAATGATTTGAGTACATTGACGATTATGAAGACAAAAACTAGTTACATTTTTCCAATACCTGGAACCTATGTGAATCCATAATTTACAAAATAGGAGACAAACTAGCAATTGGTGACCATAAGAGTATTTATGCTAAGAAATGCTCCTCCTAACAGTATGCATTATCTTCATTTTTCTAATAGGAAGAATCTTGCATTAAGGTTTTTGCCTATGATGCCTATATTTGATCAGCAACAAGAATCAATTCCCTGGTCATTCAAGGCACACCCAAGATGTTATTCTTTTGGTTCAACATGCTTCCTTATCCAAAATTCTCTTTTTCCATGTTGGAATGATGATTCTTCATATTTTCTAGGAACCCAATTTAAGTTATATTCATGAGCCATATGTTCAATATTATGACATTTGAAGCATTCAATTATGTACATGAATGAGGGAGCATAAGTTTTGTTGGTGAACACCTTGGAGTAACTTCCTACAACTTTCCTTTTGGGGAACTGATAAGAATACTTATAAATTTCTTTGCTATATAACTTGCAATCCTTTTCCATGTGCCCAAAATTTGTACAAGAGTAACAATAACCAAAAATATAGTTTGATACCTAGAAGATGAGGTTTGCCTTGGTGCACTTCTGAACTTGTTTTTCCTTGAGTTTCTTTGATGATATTCATTGATGCTTCCATAATATCATCTTGGAGCAAAGGTTAGTCAAATGTTATTTTGACTCATTTCCTTGTTTCTGTTGGAGTTGGGGGAATTTTCACAACTTTCAAGATTATCCACATTCTTGTTCTTTCATGCTTTAGGGTTTGCATCATTTTTTCTATAAGGCTCACCTTCTTATCCAAGACTAGATTTGTTAAGTGGTGATATTTGACGACTTAGGTTTCATCCAAGGCTTGATAGCTTTTCAGATTCTTAGATAGCTTGTCCGCTTCATTTCTTAAGGAACCAATCTCTTCTTCAAGCCTTTAATAGTTGTCTTATTTATTTGTTAGTTGGATCTTCATTACATGTTCCGATTTCTTTGATTCCTTTAGCTAAACATTTAGGAAGTTGACTTCTTCTCCATGTTTACCAATTTTTGCTTCATATTTATTCAAGTCCTCATATGTTTGGTTGAGATGACTTATCAAAATGTCTTCCATTTTCTTTGCTTCTTCTAGTTGAGTTGTCAAAAAGGCTACTTCTTCATTATGTTTCTTCTCATTCTAATGCAATTATGTCGTTATCTTGTTGAGATCCTTATCTCTTTCTTGTAATTGATGCCTTAAAAGGACAACTTCTTCCTTTATTTTGACAAGGTCATGATCAACATTTTCTACCTATTTCTTAATTTCCTCATTTTCCTTTTCAAACTACTTATCTCTTCTAGAGTAGATACAAGTTTTCCCTTGAGGACTACTTCAACTACTACTTCAATGTTCTCTTCATCATCATCCTCGTTTATGCAATTGGTTCCTTCATCCTTGTTTTTAGCTGCCCTCTATAGTTTTAGATTATATTTATGCTCTTTGCCACCGTCTTCTAGATCTGAGGTAATGAGAAAAAGTCCTTTTGTGTTAATATATTTAAGATTATCCCAAAGATATTTTGTTGATGGAAATTTATCCATTTTGAATTTTATATGATGTGATATTCCACTCAAGATTACTTCCATTCATTTTGCATTGGAATCATCTGACTCATCTGTAGTAGTATGTTTAGTAATAACTGATTCCCATACTTCACATCCTAGGGTCATAAAAAATTTCTCCATTCTTCTCTTCCATATTTCAAAAAATTTTCCATTGAATATGGGGGCTTTTCACATTTGATTGTCTTCTAATTTCTTAACTAAGGAGGAGACATATTCAAAAGGTTTGGAGCCTTTCTTCCTTGACTTTTCATTTGTATTCTAAGGATATACCTTCCAGTTATTAGGCTGAGATTGAAGGTACTAGCTCTGATACTAATTGTTGGAAATATTAAGGGGTAGGGGGGTGAATCAATATTTTGTTTTAAAATTATTGTTCTATACCAGTTAAGATCACTTAAAAACATAACACAAAAATGTACAACAAAAGAATAATTTTACTAATAAGAATAATGAGGACTCCAATCCTCTTTATAACTAATCATGTACAATGATACTTCAAGGCTCCAACCCTAGATGAAGATTCCAATATTCAAATCAAATAGGTTCCAACTTATTCTATACCACCAAGCTCCAACTTGTTCTTATTTGAGGACCCCAATCCTCTCAATAGTTCAAGCTCCAACCTAGTTTTCCACAAGGCTTCAAGATTGTGTGAGGACTTTAATCCTCTATGCTACAACCCTCTCAATATGGTTCAGTTCTTCAAGATGGCTTCTCAAGAATTACAAAATATTTCTTCAACAAGTACTGAATAATATCTCACAAGGTCTTCAAAGAATGTCTCGAATGTGTTCTTCAAATTCAACTTCAAAGGGTTTCCATGATGTCTTCAATGTGTTTCTCCTAAAATCATTTTTAATTTGCCTCTGTGAAAGTGTCTCCAAATCTCCCTTATAATTAGCTTCAACAATGCTCCTATAGGGGTCTCAATATCACCTTCAAAAGTACAGCAAAATTTGCTTCCATAAGATCTCTCTCATACCTCCAAATATTCTTCAAGATTTATTCAAATTTGCTTCAAGAATGCTTCATAAAGGAGACAAAAATTGGTCCAAAAAGAAGTTTTTCATTATAGTTTCAAGTCCACTTAATGATTCCATCAAAGGAAGGTCTCTGTTTTTCACTATGCCTAAGTATATTCTCAGGATCGAGGCCTGATGCTTTCACAGGTTCGAGATAGGGATTGTAGTAGTTCCTTAACAAAATTTCATGAGTAAAAAATTTGTACCAAACCTGATCCAACCTAAGGTATCAAGGACTTGATTCAAGGTTTGAAACTATAAATGTAAGGTCTTGCAATTATATAAATATAGATCTATGTTCTACCTACGAATCCTACTAAGCATATGCCATAGAAAATTCAATTTCCTACAATAGAGAAATCACTCCTTTCCTTCACCTCAGATATTATAACTTCTTGTACTTGATTGAATATATCTTGACATAGTTCTACTTATTTATGTGATTTTTTCCTTTAGATCCATGAAAATGTCTTTTCAAATAGATGGTTTCCATTCCTTTTCTTCTTTTCCACACCAAGCTCGCATCCAAATGGAGGAGTATCTTCTTTTTATTTATACACGATCATGTCATTGAGGTAGGGCTACTTTTATTTTGAATCATCATTTCTTTAGAGGAAGAGCCATCTTGTAGTTTCATTTGTTAATGCAATATGTGGTCATTCTATTAAGTTGAGAAACATGCTTCTCAGCATTTAGAAGATGTAGGTTATTAGTGTTTTCACAATCCGAAAGTAGCCTCATAAGCCCATCCTATAAAATGTCAAAGAATTGATAATTAATGTAAAAAACCTTTGGAACATCATAGTTATGTGAAAATGGAAAAGTTGTGGAAATGATTTCCAGCCTTTGATGTGGAGACTTCAACCACCCTGCAAGGTCTTTCCTTCATAACACTATAGTCATTTTTTCACATAGTTCCTACATGCTTGAGGAATGTCTTAGAAGCCCTCAATTCATGTTTGCAATCAAAGTAGTGCTCCTTGTCCAACATGGCTATATGTCAAACCACATACTTCATGTTTATATATTATCATGTCTAAGAAAGCTAGTTGAAGACTTAAATTATGGACCTAAGTGTATGTGGTAACAAACCGATTTTGTGTGTGTTTTTCTATGAATAGGAAGTGTGAAAATATCTAGCTTGTATAACAAAGAAATGGATTACTTGAAGTCTTCACAAATCTCATAGAGTGTAACTTTTATGACCATGATATTCACATAATAGAATCACTTTGTATGATTATCATTCTTAGGGATTTTTCATGCATTTAGGGTTTCATCTCTACACTCAGGGTTTTCATCATATTCAACAATGCTAGTGTAATAATTGACATCAATGAAAACTTTATCCAACGAACAAGAGGAGGGACAGGAGAAGCTTGACCATCCCGGTTAAGATTTTTATGGAATTGAGTACTAGGACATGAAACTGTCTCATGGGGGGGATGAAGAGCCTCAAAGTCAACTTGTTTCCAACACATCCTAACCATCTCTAATGACTTGAAACCTCAAGAATTGACTCACATTTGCTTACAATTTACTTTTATTTCTTACTATTATGTGCCTTTAATTTCATCTCAATTATCAAAGGTGATTATCATTGTTTTTATGTGTTTTTTTACTAAATTATTCTGCATTTTAGTAAATTATGTTATCTAATGGTTGTAAGACTCTGCAACCCTTATTTTCCTAAGTACGAGGGTGTATGATCACTGGTTACTAGATCAAGTATTGCTTCAAAATCTATTGGAATGATCCATCCTATATGGTTATGGGTAGGATGGATGTAATGTTCACTTTACATGCCATCTTAGATACTCTGACTGTGACTCGCACAATCAAATCAATTGTTATTTTGTTATTTTTTAATATATTGTCTGAGTTTTATTTAGAATGATATTGTTAGTAGTTTCATCCATTGTTATATTTCTAAAAAGACCAACTGCTTAGTTATAACGCTTTTCGTTACTCTTCGGACTGGATTGGATGATAATGGCTTATATATTTTATTATAACCAACTGAAGAAAGTTCGCTATACTGTTCTCGTGAGACTGCTGAAGCAGCTATACTTAGTTATGGACTTTGTACTACATTTTTGATGACTTTATAATATATTTCACATTTTTTCTAATTAATTTGTTGGAGTAACATGTTTCTTTACCTGCAGTGCTTCTAGCTAGGTAGGCCCCCCTTGTCTAGAATGCACTTGCATAGGTTATGTATGTTCAATAGGTTAAGTGTGGTGCTTCACGATTTTTGTAGATGTGTAACATTAATGTTGTAAATCATTATCTCATAATTCTTCCATTGTAGTTGTTTAATGTTATTGATTCCTTTCTGAGCATTGCATTTCGATTTAAAGAAGTTGGATTGTTCCTCATTATTAAGGGCCTTGATTGTGTGTGTTAAGAGGCTACTAACCCAGGGATCCATCAGAGGGTTGAGAGGCACCCCTAGGACTCATACCTGTAGCCCTCCTAAAATGTGTGGTTTTATTTATTCTTTTTAGCATAAGTGTGAATTGATTGAGTAATTGTTACTATTACTAGATGTTTTCTAACATTGATGAATGTAAATTTCTTTTGGGATTAATGTGTAGTGAATATTTGTTAACTGAGGGATGCATTTATCATGTCCAGTAGAAAGTAATTATTAATTAAATGTTGCAACATGTGATAGAATTTTCCATTCATATATAATCCTGCATATATTGTGTTAGTGCCCAATTAACTTACTAGTCTCAGTCGATAATTTAATGAACTTCCAATTTAAGAAATTAAATTTCGCTTCAACTTGCAAGCCTTAGAGCACGACCTAGATTCCAAGTTGATCAATTGTAGTTGTATTTCCAATTACCTATTGAGTACAAGCCATAAACTCATACATTCTAGCCGGGCACTCATGGCTACAAGGCACACATACCTTTAATGACCTCTAGACAATTCTCTTGTATGCTGGAGATGATGACAAATATTTGTTAGTTGCATCCTAACAGGGTTTGGCCTTTTAAATCCTAGGTGCTACAACCAGTGGAAAATTCATAGGGTAATTTGATCCCCTACTAACCATCTGCATCACATGAGAGGAGATACCACAAGTTGAATAATCACTAGATGTCAAAGTAATGAACTCAAAATTATTCACGACCAACTTAAAGCCAAGGAGAGCTAGACACCATTTCCTTAGGCGTGGCACGAGTTACTAGACATGTCAGAACTTCAACATAACTAGATTTAAGGACTCAATCATACATGTAACATACCTATTCTGCACAAATGTGATTAGTAAAATAAAATATGAAAGGGGTAATGACTAATGACAAGGAACACTTGCATGACACAAGTATAATGGTTTCTCATTCTTATTATTCTTTGGGTTAGGTAAGTAGTTTCCAAAAACACTATAGATTGGAAGAATTTATGCTAGGAATATGACGAATCCACCTTGGAGATCCTTATAAAACCTTGATTTCCATGGAGTCATAACTCGCTCTTATACCACTGATATGGATCTTGAGAAGACTAAGATTCCTACCATGAAACTAAGCACGTGAATAGCATTTAAATATTGTGTGAAATGAATACATCCCCAACAAAACATTGAAAAACACCTGAAAATAAAGAGAGGAAAAAAACCAATTCTATATTAATTTGCAAAGAAGACCCTTTCATAACCACATTGTGGAGGACCAATTTTTCTTTTTGCTAGGTGAGGCCTATTATTTATGGTATGCTAGTGCCTTATTAAGTTATATCATTCAATACCATGGGTATTTACCACTTTCCATTTGGATCTACAAAAAATGGAAAAGGTATAGGATTTGCTATCCACCTTGCCTTTATCAATCTTGATAAAAAACCGGTTATCTTGGTAAATCTATCCAAATCCTATCTATTTGACTCCATCCCCCGATGAAATACTGATTTTAGACCCATCCAAACCCTACATCAACACTACTTATCTAAAGATCTAGCCACAGTGTAAAGATCAGAGAGAGAACTCTTTGGATTGAAGGGGCTAGCCTTCAATCTATAAGTTGGAGTAAAAAGATTACCTTCTAAACTTCTCTCCTATAGCCAAGAGAAAATTTCTAAGTGCTAACATCTTGGCGACCATATTGGGAAATACGAAGGATTCATTTTCCCAAAAATTATTCTTCTTGATTATATATGATTCCATGGGAAAGTAGGAATTTAGACACAATTGGGTGTTAATTTTCCTTTCCGAATACATTTTCAAGAATCCAGAGTTCGAAGTTTCCGTGGAAACTCCATTTATCAAACGATCCAGAGCTTGAAACATGAAGGGGGACTCCACTGTCTGATGAATCCAAAGCATAATTGGAGATCCATTAACCTAATTAGTCAAGATGACAAGGTATGCTCCAATGGACCTTGAAAATATACCAAGTTTTCCAAATCGCATTTTGTGCATAGATTGGCAAATCATATTTGCTAAAATTCAGAGATCAGAAAGGAGATGATGCAGCTCTTCATTTGGTTAAATTTCATATGCACATACATAGGCTAGGAGTTGAATTGCCTTAAGACTGTATGATGAAGATATTTATGGTAACCTTAGAAGAGAAAGCAAGAGCTTGGTATGAAAGTTTACCATATGCTAGCATTAACTCCCTTGAATATTTCTATTCAACACTTTGTGTAAACTATAATGAAAGATACCATTCTATAGTGTTGGTTAAAAACTTTTGTGGAAATCTTGAAAGCCTTTACTCAACCATGGGAATTGATATTGATGATGAGGATCTAATGGAGTATGAAATCAAAAAATCCCTTTATGAAATGCCTTCTCATTATGAAGAAATTATGGAAGATAGTTGTCATGTTAATCAGGACACATTTTCAATGAACAATATTTACTCCCTTAGTTGAAAATAAAATCGAGCAGGTTCTTAATGATGATAGTCATATTCCATTTGAATATTTGCAACAACTTTGCCAGTCTTTGTGTGATCAAAGGGAACCCTTAGGGAGTGAAATCATATATGATCAAGATTACCCATAATTGCAAGAGATTAGATAGGAGAAGCAGGATGTGCTTGATCTATCGTATGATGCAAAATCTGTTTTTAAAGGGTCTTCTCTTAAAATCATAAGTTCAGAAATTTTGTATAATCTGGATTGCTTTCTTTTGAATTGCATAGGGTATATATTTTAGTCATTGCTGAGGTTACATTTCAAGAATAAACAACGTTTTTCTTGAAGAGTATGATAAACCAGAGGAACAATTTGCTGCCATATTTTTTAAGAACGATGTCAAAAGTAAAGGTGTAAAATAGGACCAACCAACAATTATTAATGAAGAAAATGCTTGTTTGTTTGTTGATTATCAAGAAAGGGTATTCATTCATGTATTTGAATATTCTTTTGCCAAGTGGTTGCACTTGTCAGATAAGGTGAGTTTTGTGTTATTCACCAGTGTAAGAATTGGACGTGAGTTGGATTTCGAGTTGCCATCTTATGTTATTTTCTTTCTACTCGATGATAGTGTGAGCAACATTATAGTGAATGACCATCTAATTTCATGGCTACACCGGAAATTCTGTATCACTTGAATGAGCAAGGCGATCAACAATTTAGTATAGGTAGAAGTTTGAATATGCTCAATAGTTTCAGAATCTTTTTCAACATTTTTCAGATTTCAAATTCAACAATATGCAATTATTTTCCAGATTTAGTTTTTGGTTTTCAACAATGAATTTTCAGTTTGCAATTTCAGTATGGACTTCAATGCGGTACATTTTATAGGTTGCAAGGTTACTTGGGATCATCCCAATGGATCAGGCATAGGGTCTACGTGTTCTTTACTGCCTCCTAGGGAGACAATATCCCCATTGGAGCTAGCTGTTAGCACCATCTAGATTTTATGCAGGCTCATGGGTGTTGCCAATTTTTTTTGTAACGCCTGAAATTTTGGATGTTTTTGTAGTGCCTAAATTTTTGGATGTTTTCATAGTGCCAACTTCACCAATGTTGGACCTAGTATGGTAAAATGACAAAGAGGTACAAATTCGACAAAATTCCCTATTTTTGGCAAATACAAAACATGGCTTTTAAAGCCAATTTGGTCTCCAATTATGCTCTCGAGTCTTTATAGGTTTATTATAAGTTTTTATAAAATTTTATTGGGCCTAGATGCCACTCTCCATATAATTTAACATAACATCGAATGGAACAAGTCACAATAGACCAAGTATTAGATAAGCCACGTAAGTCTCAAGGGAGGAGCTCACAATGGGGCACACGTTTTCCGCACTTTGCATTGGCATGAGTGGTAGCCTGGTAGGTACTCATGTATATAAATTTGTGAAAATTGATTTGTATAGTATGAAACCCAACATTGAACTTATCAAATGCTAAAGGTATCAAACTGATTCCCTGCAATTAAATCCCAAGTGTCGCTGGATAAATTTCCAAATATAAAGAGGTGCCAAACAAATGTCAAAACCCTGGCTTACAGTTAGAAAATGAAAATGCCCAAGTGATCAATGCCAAAACATTAATAGTGGTTGAGCCTTATGCTTAAGGATAAAGTTGGCTCATCTCAAATAGAAAACCTCCAAAATACATAGCTGCAGTCAAACATGAAAAACACTCATCACACAAAGTATCGAGGAAGGAAGTGCTCACAAGGAGCCATAATAAATGTTCAAATGCTACAGGAGCATCATTAGATGATGGATATTGGTGCTATAGAATGTGGAAGAAGATATTGGTTTGATTGAGAATATTCTTATCAAACATATGATCAATGCAAATGTACAAGTTGGAACTATAGCTCTTTGAAAGTTGTTGCATAATTTTTTAATGGATAGTGGACTTCTCATGTGAATTCGAATTTAGTGTTCATGGTCAATTTTAAGAGGGGCTCAAACATATTCAAAATGCACCATGGTTTTTACCAGTTTGAATTGGCTCGGTGTTTACGATTCTTATAAATGAAGAATGGTGGGTGTAGCACAAAGTGTCTCTAGACAACAAAGGGACAATATTTGAAATTAAGGTTGGTATTGAAGCACATTTTTCAAGTCTGGTGATGAGTCAACTATTGGTTGAAGCCCGAGGCTTAGAATTTACTGTGCATCAACAAAACCCTCAATCACTGGCCCTCTCGGCAATGACTTGCAAGCAGATCGCAGTGTCACTCGAAGTGATTATGGGAGGTTGCAAAACCAAGTTTCTACAGCTTGAGGGATACTACGATGTGACACTTTTATATTTTCTTGGGCTCTAATGTTTATAATCTACTTCTCATTCATGAAATACTTCACACTTATATATTACTTTACATAATTAAACATTCTAGAAGCAAAATCAATATTCAGTGTTGTTGGTAGATTTGAACATATTTCAAGAGAATTTGCAAACATAAATTTGCACACAAAGAAATAGAGATCCCATATTTAATGGCATGAGATCCAGATATCAAGGAATAATTCCATACTTGTAGAGCACAACTAGCAGATGGAAACTCTAGCATTTCGACTAAATAAATTTGACCAGTGACACCACATGTTTTCCACAGCTTGAGGCTTTGCACCTGTTTCTAAATTTAGTTGATTTGATATGATTTTCTTTCCAGAAAACAAATAAAGAGGATGCGTACAAAAATTTTAAAATGTGTTGACCAATTTTCAAATGACAAATAGAGATTCGAATAGCTACAAGGATAGGTTTTTAAATATGTTTTGTAAATTAAACTCTCCGATAATGTAAATATTTTGGAATTATTGTTACCATGCTTCAAGGAACTGAAACTCTTTTGTATTTTTATGCATTTCATCAAGAATATGAAGAAAGGGTTGGATTTTGTGAAAAATATAGTCAATCTCTGTGTGTGTTTGAATGCTTCAATTATTTCATTTTCCAAGATCAGTAGATTTTGACTAGCGATATAAAGGTCCTTGTGATAGTAGGTTTTAGTATGTATGTTATTTATGTTTTTTCAGTTTCTCTATTTTAATCTCATGAATGTATTCCTTCTGAATGTTTGGAAAATATTAGTTGATTCATAATTCATATTTGTATCGATGCTTTGAGTTAAGCTTTTCTAAGGTTCCCATTTTGATCCTCTGAATCCACCATAAGGTTCACTGTATATGCCCTATTGTAGTGGATTGTTCTTCTTTTTCTTCATCCACTACAACAAATGACAAAGGTCTAGGATCTACTATCCACCTTGTCTTTATCAATCCTGATTAGACAACTGGTTATCTTGGTAAACCTATCTAAACCCTAGCTATTTGACTCCATCACCCATTGAACTATTGATTTCAGGCCCAATCAACCCTACATCAACACAAGCATCTAAAGATCTAGCCACAATGTAAAGATTAGAGAGATCCTTCTCTAGATTGAAGGGGTTAGTCTTCAATCAATAAGTTGGAGTGAAAAGGTTACCTTGGAAACTTCTCTCCTACAACTAAGAGAAAATTTCTAAGTGCTAAAAATATTAAATAATTACTAGCATGAATAACACGTAAATTGTGGTGTATTTTCATGACATATGAATCATGAAAATATTATTTCCACATGAGAATGGTCTTGAGTTGTTTCAACTATTAACCCTTGCCACATTGGATGCCTTTTTTTTCTTGTGGTTAACCATAGTTGTGGCCATGAAGTAGTGCCTTCCTTGTCTAGATTGGAGTTGATTTGACCAACATCAAACCATCTTGGCATACCTAGAAACAAAACCCCTCTGGTGGATTTTCCTCTATATGTGTGTGAGTGTGCCAACCAATGATCGAGGATACAAGATTTTTATTGGGGTGACATGATATACAACCTATGTTAGAAAAACAACTTATAACTCAACTAATTCATCAAAATAAGGGAAGTTATTAAAATTTGACAACTTCATACATTATGAGCTTGTTGTATCTATTTTCCTTGAGAACACAAGTGAATATGATAAAAGGGATAACAACGAGGTGGGAAGAGGGAGTGAAAAGGGTCAAACTTGGCACTTTGAACAGTGAAAAATAATTCATAATGAAGGCCTAACATCTCCCCCACACTTGATATATTGCATAACCTCATGTGATCTGGGTGGACAACCAATAATGGCTTCAAAATTAATTCCAAAACTCTTCAAAACTAAACAAAATTGTGTCTTGTTATATAGTATTTTGTCACACTCCCCGTCTCATATCCTAAAGTGTCAAAATGGTGAAATATGTTAGTATGTTCACCATGAAACATGTTTAGAAGCACCCTTGAAGGAAAGAAGAAGAATTTCCTAGAATTAATTATGAAGAAACTTGTCAAAAAACCTTGTTTTCAGGATCAACGCATTTTGCGTAATTGGTGACCCGTGCTGGTAACTTGTTGCACTATATAGTCCTAGTGTTGTCAACATGACTTTTATCAGGAAAACCTGCATTCAAACTCTTCAGGAAGTTTTTCCTAAAGTGGAGGAGAAGCTTATCTTACTAGAAGTCCCAAGAATAGTGAGTTGGTTATAGGTGAATGAGGATTGTAATGATATCTCCTATTCTTGGTTCCTAATCCTAATTTCATGGATCTTTCCCTTGAGATGTGGAACATCTCCCTCCTTTAATGGATCCACAACTCCCTCTCCTTCCCTATAAATAAGATCTGTACTATCCACTAATAGTTGGCTAATAATTGGTTGCCTTCCTAGTGCTGAAATATGCCCAATTGCTGCCCATTTTGCTAAGGAGAAAGGAGTGCTTGAAGGTAAAGGATAGGAATTGGAAACTCACCTAAAGGAGGCTTCCAACATCAAGGCTTAAGTGGTTGTAATTCTCCCTTTACCATATATTAATAATACACTATCTGTTTTCTTTCCAGAAATGTGTCAATTAATGCTCATTTAGTGTAATACTCGATATATTACATGGTTTATATTGGAATGAATTTTCTATGTATGTGTTTTTTGTCTCCACGTGATATTCCTTGCAGGTATCCATCCATTACAGTGAAGAGGATATTGAGCTTGGAAACAGAAGAATCAAGGATGACACCAACGAATGTTAGCATCAGAGTGAGGTAGGTCATCTATCCTCCTTTGTGTTTTCTGGTATAAACTAGGAAAGTTTACACATATTTGTCTTGATTGTTGCTAGATCCTCCCATAGGACTAGAGGGATCATTTCGGTTTACAGAAAGGATTTCTTGCACAAAAAAATGGTGACTCCATTGGGGAGCTTATAACCCTTCAAACGTCCTTTTTATGTTTGGTCTTTTTGATTAGTTTGGCCAACCTCCTAGTGATCTGTAATTTAGGTTCATTATGCGTCCAGATTCTAAGTAGTATGCTATTTAGAGTGCCAAGTTTGGATCTCTCTTTGAATTTCATTTTATTTCGTAAGTCTTTCTTTCCCAACATGTTTTCTCTAGAAACAATTATGTTGCTAGCACTTTTATTGGCATTACAGTCGCACTAAAAACCTTGTCAGCACAGATTTTGACTATTACAATCATGTTGATCCATAAAAATTGAGAATTTTTAGGGTTTCTACTAGAAAGTTCTAGTGTGTCTTGATCTCCTAAGTGTCTTCCTGCTTTGTGTGCATAGAATTTTCCATTATTTTTGTTTATTTCTTATTGGTTTGCAAAATTCCATCCCATAGTTTGACGTCGTGAAAGTGAATTTTGGTTGTCTTTAATTCTCTAGGTTAATTGAAATTACTGTTTGTTGCTTGTATGTGTGGAAGGAATATTGATTTTCTATTGGTTAAATCATTATTAATTCTTTTGAAAACCATAAAATAAATGGCATTTGTGTTTTCTTAGCTTTCATCTCAAATTTTACTTTTCAAAATTGCATTAGATTACATTTCATTGAATAGTCATTTTTGGGATTATCATTGAGAGTAGATTACATTGTTTAGTGTTCAAAATTGAAAGGTGCATTCTCATTTATTGAAAATAAAAATGAAAAATTCATGTAGGTTCATTTTAGTGAATTGAAATCATTTTACTTTTGGTGGGTGCATTGGAATAGTGAAAGTGCAAGATCTAGTTAGGAAGCCTTGTTTTTAGCATACTTGGTCATTGTATCAATATTTGATCTTCTTCCCTATGCTAGATAGCCTTCATTGAAATGGAAAGAGTATTTTTTTCTTACTAGTTGCATCATAGGTGTCTTCAGGTGACATCAATTTTTGAGCTTTGAAACTGAAACGTAATTCAAGATCAACTTTAAATTTATCTCAATTAACCTAAGGATCATTTGGAACAGTAACGAAAACATCTAGAGGTCTAGGCTAGATATGTGTTCCGACATCGTTAAATGTAGGACTTGTCTTTATTTTGCAGCATTATTGTTAGGTAAACTTGACTCAGGGTAGAGTCAAAGTTGACCACGTTAAACAGTGATGGTTTTGGGGCAAATTGTATTGTGCACCCATAGTATTCTACCCGTGGTATTATATGTAATGGAGCTTATAAAAGGCTGGAAGGACTTCATTGTAATGCAAGACTTGGAGATGAGAAGTGAAGGCTAACTTGGTCAGATAGGCCAGGGTTTTGGCCAATTCTAATGAGATCTTATTAGGTTGGGTTTTTCCCCGGATTTGGGGATTTCCTTGATAAACATTTGTGTTTGTGTTTATGGTTGTTGCTGGTTATTTTTATATTTATTCCTCTCAGTAATTATTTCTGTTATGCAGTAAATTCTTAACAATTATATCCCAAGTGTTAGGTTCCTATACCAATAGGTGTCATTTCTCATGATTGATTGTGGAAATACCAAATATGATCATCCTTTCCATGCTGCAAAGGTTCCATATTATCAATAATCAAGATTCAGATAAAGAGAAGAGAAAGGAATCCCAAAGAAAGACCAGGAAAGTGGCTTGGTAAAACATGCAATCAGAGAAGTGAAATCACTAATCTTCTCACAGTTGATGAATAGCCAGACAGCTTAACCCTGGCTAGATCATATTTAAATTTCTTGTTTTAGAATAGAGAATAAGATCTGCTCAAATAGTTCAAGCTTGGCAGATCACTAGATTAGATAGAGAATTAAAGGGCCCAATTGCTCTATCTGAGCCCTTGGTTGAAATAAGGATAGTTTTAGAGAGGAGGGTAGTCAAAAAGAAAAGAGGAAAAGTAGGGTTTGCTAGGTCAAATGCACCTAATCAAAGGAAGAAAAAATGTTAGGTATTTAGGTTGGGTAGGCAGATAATTACGAGGTTGCAGAAAGCAGAGTGATGTTCAGTTTAAACAGTATCACCAGCATCATGGCAAAGTGGTTACAAGTTCAGTGGAGCATGACTAACTTCCCCTTTCATTTCCCCCACAAATGTCACTAACATCCCCTAAGGATATTGAGATTTGCTCAATAGTCCTAATCCATTTCATTTTGAGAGATACTAAGCAAAACATTGTCTTTGCTTGGTAAACACAAGCCACATTTCTTGTGTAAAAATAATTATCTCATTTTCCCTTCATCTCCTAAAAAATCTAAGTTTTTACCCTATAAACTTAGCATTTCCCTATCACTTGTCATATTAACATCCTAACTTTAGTATATAACTCCTATATTAATGTTTCCCTACCCCTATTATGTATTAAAAGCAAAAAACCCCAAAATACTATATATACCCCAACCCCGCCTAATATGGCTATAGTTGAAAAGTCCTTGGGAACCATTGGTCCACCTAGGGCCATTGATAGCCCGCCACATGTCCTACTGGGATTTGTTAGACCTCTCATCAAACAAATAACCATACCCTCCTCAATCGCGTAATAAACCCATTTAGTTAACCTTTGGTTAATTAAAACGTCGGGTCCGTGCCGCATTTGTCAAATAAACCAAAGTTTCAAACCCGCCCAAACCTTAAAAAAATTAAAACTTATCACACGCATTGTTCTATTAAACCTCTAACAACTTACCTTCCCGTCCACCGTCGGATCGCCTGCTCCACATCCGATGGTCCTTATTGATATCAGAAGCACCCCGACGACAGGAAGTTAGTACACGACGGTCGGCGGTTTTCCTGTCGTACACAGGGACACCCGGCGCGTTCCTATTGCATCAGGCCGGCACTGACAGAAACTGCCCCCGTACCAAAGGTTGTCCGATGGAAACTAGATACCACCGTCTGTCCTTCCGCCCACGTCACTGTCCTATCAGCTAGTACGTCATCACTCGCACTGTTCCTCCTGTCGCTGTGTCTGCCATGTCACCCTCCTTGTCAGCAACCGTGTCAGCGACCACGTCACCCTCCGTACTCCACTACCGGACAAAGCAACGTCATGCTGACATCATCCCCAAAACACGCCAAAAAGGTCCGAAATGTCCAAAATTTTATAAAAAGTCGGGAAAACCAATTTTTTTGTTTATTTCCAAGTTGGTTGACTGCGCAACCCTGCATGTAGTTTTACGACGAATTGGCCACCATTGATGCACAGTTCATCACCCTGCTAAGTCAACCTCACAATCCGTTGGTCCAGCTCCACTTGCAGACTTCAGCATACATCGGGCACCTGCAAACCAGGTATTTACCTCACAGTCGTCCTTCAACCCTGTTTTAAGCAATTTCTCCGGTAAAATCACCTGTAAAAGCTAAATTTAAATTGAAAGAATTATTCCCTGTGACCCTTACACGGAAAAATCATTGTCCAACTGTTCATTACTGGAGAAAACTTGCAAATTCTGCCCGTAGCCTCTGCAAATCGTCCATGAAAACTCTAATTCGAGCCCACCTTTCGCCTCTGAAATTGTGTAAAATTACCAGCAAGGGAGAATTCTTTCCCTGTTTCTTCCAAAGTTTCAAGATACTAGTTTAATTTCCTCTGAGAAATCAAAGCCTCTGCTCTGCTGCCTACTACTCCAAAGAATTCTCAACCCAAGGTCAAGGTCACTTAGTAACTTGAAAGGGAGGCTATATTCATAAGTCTTGTCCAACCACCCCACTACAGTTTACATAATTCACCTGTTACTCCATGAATGCTACCCAGTGAGGTCACCACAAGATAAATTTCAGTCTGCAAGATCCTGACAAAAGTGTTTGAGCCAGAGTTATCTTTTCTACTGTGCTATAAACCTACATTCCAGTCAAGACACAATCAATTAAAGTATGGAGGCTCTAGTGGCTCTCAACATTGCCCCCTTGAATGCACCACATAAGGATTTGGAGTGGTTACCTCTGGCAGACAGGGACTTCCAGATTAAGGACATGATGGGTCTCAAGTCTCACTTGCAAACTTTTTGTCAATTCAGAAACAGCCATAGAAACAACACTGATGTCCTGAGAATCTGGGAATCCAACATGCCCATCTACTACATCCCTTCAGTCAATGTGCCGCCTGACTTCATTCATCTTTGCCATGCAAACTATGATCCCACTCAAAGAGCAATCCTCACTCTAGATGGATCTATACTCTTTTACATTACTCCTCAATCCATAAATGAAATGCTGAACTTTGAGCCACCTCAACCTCTGGTTCCTCTCACAATGAAACTCCTGCTTGATCAAGGTGCAAAACTATCTAGCTCAGAAATAGCAAGAGTAGGTCAGTTATTTATGGAACCACAGTGCCAGGCTAATCATCCTCCACCTTATCATCAAGTCTCATTCAATGAAATAGGCAAGCTCCTAATAGATATGATATCCTACATTCTAGCATGCAAAACTAGTGAGTTTGTGGATGAAACTGTGTTTGTGCTAATGTCCATGTTCACTCTAGGACAACCCCCTGCTGTCATGTATGACTATGCCACCTTCATAGAAAACAAAATCCATGAGCAATTCATGATGTTGGAGAGAGAAAGAGTGTTTAAATACCCCTCTTATATATACCATTTGCTGCTGTACTATCACCCTGATAGTTTCCAAGTTCCTCTTAGGAAACTAGACTCCAAAGGAGACAGGAGATCTGTAATCTTCTGGACATCAGTTTTCCATGATGTCCATCTCTCACCTTATACATATTGTGAGTTTATTGATATGTTCATCTACCCAACCACTTGCATGTTAATGATGACTCCTCCTAGTAGACTCACTGCTGAAATGCAGAGAATTCTACATCTTTGAAGAGGCTACAGCATTGGTGATTGGTACTTTTACCAAAACCATACAGTTATCAGGATTTATGGTTGTGAGTTGCCCCCCTACAAACTGCCAAGATATGTCCCCATGAGACTTTTTTCCTTGGAATATTTCAGGCAATTCAGTAGTACAGATTTGACTCATTTCCATGGGAAAAACAAGAAGGCATAGCTCAAGATTAGACATCAATTGGGTCCTTTTGTTTTCAATAAAAGGGAAGAAGCCTGGAGTGATGCAGAAAAGATGCTAAGGGAAGAACTCATGCTGAAACAAAGCTTTTATTGGGCACCATATGACCCTGAACACTTTATAAGCTATAGAAGAGTAAACAATAGGCTTTCAGGATATGTGCACCAGCCAATCCCTCACATTGAACAATATGCAAATCGACAAGAATGGGTAGAGGGCAAATTAATTGAAGAACTTATTGAAGAAGAAAGATTATGAGAAGAGAATTGACTTGGATTATTTTGCACAGGTCTCTTTCACATAGCCTCAGCATATTAGAGCAAGCACATCAGCTACTACAACTTCACAACAGTCGGCTCAAGAAGCCACTCCGCCTATAGGGAAAGGTAAAGAAATACAACATTCTGAGCAGCAAAGTACAATGGTGTAACAACCATCTACAAATCAAGGAAAGGGTCAAGAACAAGGCCCTTCAACCCATGTAAAGACAACTAAAATCCCTGTACTACAAACCCCTCACAATGAAGAGAGAGCTAAAAAGAGGGATAGACCTGAAGACACACCTACAGGGACATCTACAGATTAGCAAGGGGAGAAGAGACAAAGGCTAAACCCCTATTCTAAGGAGGAGTTCACCAAAGAAAGAACAGGTAACATTAGGGGTGAGGGAACTTCTGAACAGCAGATCCCTCCAATTTTGGAAACATCGGCCAGCTCCTTTCAGCAGGAGCAAGAGAGACAGCTTGTTGTGGAGGTTTCATCCTCCAAGCAACAGAGCAAGCAGGGCTCAGATATCAAGAGAGCATTCACTGAAATTAAAGCTAGAAACGAACTAGTGAGGTTTCAGCTTTATAATCAATTGTTAAGAATGGCTCCTACCAATCAACAAAGGCTGATGGCAGCCTATGATATGCAGGCAGGGAAGATGACTCTTAGTCACTTCAGACCCACTGTACAATAGCCACAATCAGCTGCAGATTATATTAGGACCAATCTGGAAGTTCTTGCCAAAGACATCCATCCAATAGACCAGATTGAGTTGCACAAACAAGCTGGAGAAATGGTATACTCCACCTTGGCAGACAAAGCTCTAATGGCCCATACACTGCAAAATTCATTGTATAACACATTTTCCCAATTAGAGCTGGAGAAAGCCTCCTCATTGGCCAAGGATAATAGAATAAAATCCTTGGAAGAAATCATTATAGAATTGGGACATGATCCCAAAGATCCCAAAGGCGCACAGGCCTTAATAAGGAAAAAGGAGCAGGACATAGCGGCCCTGAGAGGACAATTGAAGCTGCCAGCTACAATACATCCTCAAACCACAGAGGTGACACAACAAAAGGAAGAAGAGGATGTGGTCAACTTACTAATGAGGATGAACCAAAGACTGCTGGATACAGAAAAGGCCTTGGAAGAAGCTCTACAAGGAAAACAGCCAAAGTTGGCCTCTCAGCCATCCCAAACAACTCCAATCATCAAAGCTCCTCCTCCAGCAGTCACTACAACAACACCTCCCAGGATCCAGCATCAACAGTAGGTACCTCAACTTCAGCAGCAGCTACAGCAAGTGCACTACAGGAGGCCAGCTTGAGCATGGAGGAGATGATGAAAGAGATAAAAGCTTTGGAGATCCAAATGGTAGAACTGAAGGAAACCAAGGAAAAACTAGCCAAAATTGAGGTTAGTTATGACAAATCAAAGATGACTGTAGCAGAGAAAAACAGGGAAGTAAAGGCCCTAGAGAATAAAATTAAAGCCTTGGAGAAGGACCTCACTCTCCATAGAACCCTGACAGAAATAAATACCATTTTGTGGGATAAAATCGGCCAAGCTATTGCTGATCAGTGGACAACAATACAAACTATTTTTGATCAGATAGAATTGATAGGATTGGCTCAGTATGAAACTTAAAAGGCCAGGGTATTATTGGCAAATAAACCTGAGCAAGCCAATCAAATGATTCATTTTTTGAACACTCACACCAGTGAAAAGTTAGCATCTATGGAAATTCATAATAGGACAGAGACTATTCTAAGAGTAAAAAAGATGCTAACTATGAGAAATTTTGTTCAGACAGTAGAAAGAAAATGCCAGGAAATGCAAGCAGATATAGAAGCCTTCAAACATAAATTTGCAATGTTAAAATGCAAAGGTTTACCTAGCCTGGTCACTAGCAGTGGGAAGCTGTTAAAGCAATACTAGCATGCTCATAGGTTAAATACCTATGTGAAAAATCAAATTACAGCATCATCAAGAAGCACATAAGAAACAGTCCCTCCATTTGGACAAAGTTTGTATGACAAACTGGAAAGTTTATTCTTTATTGAGCATGAGGTGGCACATCTTTTTGATTTTCAGCCAAACTATTATAGGTATACTGAAGCTGATGAGACACTAATCAAATTGAGAGAGCATCAATTACCAACAGATCAGTGGTGGCAGAGTATGCTGGAGGTTTTACCAAAATAAGTTGAGTTCTCCTTTTTTGTAAATTTCTAGCATTACAATTAAAGGGTAATATCAGGAAAAATCAAATCAGCTGAGGAAGAAAATTCGCGCCAAAAGATAAAATAGGTTCAGACACAGGTGGAAAAAGACAGCACAACAGGAACGCACATCAGGGAAGCGTTCATCAACCGACTATCAAAGCCAAAAAGTCAACAACAAGCAGGACACCTACAACAACCAGTACAACATATTTATTTCCTCAGTTATTGCTGCGCGGTTTTTTCTACATCAGTTATTGCTTCTGCTAGAGTAGATGGATAAATTTATGTCTAGATATTTCCCTACGAGATATTTTGTAAACTTCTTATAAATACTTGCAAAAGAGATGTATTATTTTTGGCTGATGAATATCATTCTGGACCTTCTCTGTAAATTTTGAGAACTACCCTAAAATAAAATTGTTGGATGCTGTCTTGGTGAATTTGCTGGAGGTGGAATCAATGGCTAAAGGATGTGTTGTAGAATTATTGTGTTGATGCATGGATCAATAAGTTTTCTCACTCTTGAGTTACTGTATTTGTATTTTATTTATCATCTGAATACCATGTTCTAAATTACAGGAAGAAAGGATAACCCAGAATTTACTATCTGTACTCTGTGTTCAGTTCCTGTAGTTTTCTATGTTTTCCACAGGACTAGCATAGGCAAGAATTCTCAACTGCTCTTGTCTCCCTAGTTCTTACATTCTAAATATCATCAAGGAATTCTTAATTGCTCCCTGATAATGTTTACACAATTTCCCTCTGTTAACATAATGAAAGATTCTTGATTGCCTTTCATTTCTTGACTTCATTCCATCCTACTTTCAGCTTCAATATTGTTCTATGTTTAACTATCCTGCTCTACAATCTTCCCATTACCAAAGAAACTATAACCAAAAGTTTATTTCATTAGACTCCATCAACCCAATGGTCTGAACTTCTTTCAATTTACTGCCTTGTTCTACTGAATGTCATCTTCCAAACACCAAACAATCTTGTGTCTCATAACTAGCCTAATATACAATCAAAAAAATCTAAATCACAAAGAGAGAGCCCTCTCTGGTTGCAGATTGGCTAGGATCTGCAACTGAAAGATTGGTTAGTGGTTACCTCGGCCATATTCCCTCCTGGAGCCAAGGAACAACCTGAGTGATAACACTAGGGGTGAAATCTTGTTCCATGTATGTAAGTGTATAGGATCATTCTAAACGTACCTTCGGGTATATCAGATGGTGCTTCATGCATGAAAAGTGTAAAGGAACGCTCTCATCGAATGGTTACACATTAGATAACACTACTACTGACTTCACTCCCACATACCATCGCGTATATATTGGGATTCCCCTATAGGTTGCTATTTATTCATAGGTAAATGAGTTTGTCACCTTGTATACCATGATATACTGAATACACCATCTGGGGAGGTTGGATGGTGTACGTTAAGTCCTTGGTTCACCAAGGTGTATATAGCAGTTCATGGTTACCTAGTAAACCTTCATGCCTAGTTACCCCTTTTTGATTTATTTTTTGTTAATTTCTAAAATCAATTAATTGACAGCGGAACAACATCCTTCCTATGGAAATACTCCTTAGTACATCTTAGATTGAGACAAATGGCAACAGTTCTTGAGTCCACCAATCAGGGAAACCCCTCTTACAAGAATCTGGGTCCTTTTCCTTCTTTTGGAAATATTGGTGCTCCTTATATGGCAACGTTGTCCCTTCCTGATTTACCATTGGTTTTCCAGTTTGGTTATTTTCGACCCCTATGGTTCTGAATGTACAAACTGCTTCTCAACTGGGTTTTCTTCCACCTGAACAATATCAAGCTTTAGTTGATCATAAAATTGACTCCTTTCCTTCTTCGCATATTCGGTCTTTTTTCTCTTCTTCATCTTCGTCTAGTGAAATCTTGCAAGTAACCAAGTGGATAAGAAGAATAAGAGAAGGAAGATTAAGAAGAAGAAGAATAAGTAGGGGGACAACCAAGACACCATTTCTATGGATGCAACCAGTGTGGAGAAACCTTCCAATCAACCCTGCAAAGTTAAATTCTTTTGCATGATTTTTAAGTGTGACCACCTTCTTAGAGATTGTCCTGGTATTCCCAAGGTATTAGAAGTATGGTCTTCATGCTCACATCAGCCTTTGTCATCAACCTTTGGAGATGATGCTGGTGATAAAATCTCAATTAGTGATAGTAAGGTCCATGGGAAGAAGGGTAAAGTCAAGTTTCCCTATAGGTTATGTGAAGGGAATCATCCTATTCACCTTTATCCTTGTATGGATGAAGCCTCAAAAGTGTTGGACAACCTTACAACTTCTCAACCTCATCTTTCGACTGGTTATTGAAAGCTTTCCCCTAATCCTCCATTAGTTGATCAAGTGATTGATTAGAATTTATCTCTAATCAATATCACTCTATCTAAAAGAAAATCCCATGAGTCTATTCCTGAACCAACCACTGGTTGAGAAAATGGTTGACTCAATTCCACCTTCAGTTGATCATACCTTTATCATAGAGAGTGAACTTCATACCACTAAGGTTCTTCTTGTTTCTTCAGATTCCCATGAATTTTGGGGTAATCTTGTCATTCCTACAGTATAGGGGGGCGATCCTCCCATTCCCATAATGCAAGCAAGAAGTTCTCCCATTCCCATGGTACCCCCTCCAAGTAGTATGGTCACTTCTTTTGATTGAATTCAACTCATAGGATATCGTCTTCCTTCTTATGTGCCTTTTCAGATCACAATACAAGCTTATAGTATACCCGTACCTAGAATAATCATAGATGAAGGCACATCTATTAGTATTTTGTCCTCAACTACTTGGAAAACTTTAGGTTCTCTGCAGCTTGTGCCAATTACCTAGAATCTATTGGCTCTTAATAGAGGAACACATCAACCATTAGGGATCCTTCCTAAGTTTCCTATTACTTTGGGAGAAAAAATCATCTATATCGATGTGATGGTTGTCCAAGGCTCTTTAGATTTTAATTTTCTCCTTGGCCGTGAATATGTTTATGTCATGGGAGCTCTTATCTCTTCTTTGTTTCGTGTCATTTGTTTCCCGCATGAAGGAAGAATTGTGTTCATTGATCAACTTTTGTTCATTGGTCTGATTTGATTCCCCATCAATTGTCTTCCCTAAATGGTCCTTGTATGCAAGTGGTATCACCCCCACCACAGGTTAATTATGTGGCCACCTATTCCATGCCCGCATTCACTAATGATCTAGTCGGTGATATAGTGTATCATGTACTAGGAACATTGGATCTTGATCTTTCCATATATCCCTTGACATGTATCCCATCCAGAGTGTTGTTCTCCCAACTGATGAGAACCTCTTAGAATCATTGGCCTCTTATGGGCCATGATCAAGGTTCTTGGAGCACATTTCCTTGTCTTGTGTCAACCTCCTTAAAAAATTAATCAAGGTTTCTAGAGCACAGTTCCTTTTCTTGTGTCAAGCTCCTTACAAATGAATCAAGGTTCCTAAAGCAAGGTTCTTTTTCTTGTGTCAAGCTCCTTAAAAAATGAATCAAGGTTCCCGGAGCAGAGTTCCTTTACTTATGTCAAGCTCATTAAAAACTGAAACAATTTTTTGAGAGCATGGTTCATTTCCTATGTCAAGCTCGTTAACAAATGAAACAAATCCATTTCTAATTTGAGTCTTTGATTAGATCTTGTAAATTCCTAGTCATGTCTTTCACTTGATCTCGTAAATGAACTTCATTTTGTCTACCTGTTAGTAATCAGTAGTCTACTTAGGTGAATGAAATGAAACTTGGGCAGAATGTACCTCAAATTGAGTCACTGTGCTGGGGGCATGCAGACTTATCTCAAGCATAGTTTTTCTTTGTTTCAAGCTTTTGTAAAAATGAAACCAATCTCAAGCATAGTTTGTCTCCGTTTCAACCTTGTGTAAAAATGAAACCAAATCTAAGCATAGTTTTTTCTCATGTTTCAATCTTGTGAAAAAATGAAACCATCTTCAAGTATCTTCAAGAATATTTTCCCATGTTTCAAGCTTGAGTAAAAATGAAACCATTCCTACTTCATTTCTCATGATTGCCATTTTTATCAGCTTGTTTGTCTAGATGAGCCTTGGTTTTTCCATCCCATTGTCACCATCTCTTTGGCCGATCATACGATTTCACTTGGTTGTTCTACCCTTAGTACTTACCTAGGGAACATCTATGATGAATGGTATTATTAGCCAACCTCTTGACTTTTACATGTTTTGAGCAGTTCTATCATCATCGGAACTAGTTTCTATCCTATTATACCACTCATTCCTCCAGGTGGAGTCATCTTTCAGCTCTTTTCTAACTCTTGAAAAATGAAAAGATTATCAAGTACTTGTCTTTTCAAACTCATAAAAGTAAATGAAAATACATCTACTCAGTATAATTTTAACCCCTTTCCAGATTGAGATAGACTAAGTTTCAAAAAAGGAATACCTTAGTCACATGTGGCTAAGAAGTTCTCTTGAATATTATTTTCTACCTTTTCGGATTCGAGAGACTATCTACAAAAAGGGACCTTTGGAGTTTCGTTTTTGCCTCTTTTTCAAACTCTCTAAACATGAAAAATATGTTGATTTACCTCTCTATTGGACTCGTTAAATTGAAACAACGAAGGACTTGTTACCATGAGGAGACCGAGCTGCTCCTTCCGAGGGCTTGTTATAAATACTAGGATGTATTCATTTGAAGGATGAACTTATATGACAAGTATATGGTATGCTCTTCAAGATTGAGATTAAAAATAATAAGATACTCACTAGAAAAAGTGGGGAAAATGGAAGTAAACATATATCCTGTATTTTGTATAAAGGCATCATTTCGCTCTTGAACATGACACTTATTTGTTTCTCATGTCAGGTTTGGGTTATCCCCACTTTGTCACCTGCCTGATTAGGTTTTGGGAATCCATTTTCCTCTAATCTGATTATATCCTATTGTCACCATGACCTTTGATCCTATGTTGAGTCAAATGTTGCCAAATTCCGGAGTTGTGTCATTGATATGTTCAAGAGAAGTCCCATTTGCAATTCAAACCACTTATACCCTATTTGAAATTTCTGCAACAATCTTGAATCAATCTTGCCAACTCTATAACATCCTATGTTTCATATCGATAATGTGGGATACATTATGGTCCTCCTTCAACGGATTACTTCCTGTTGACTCCAACTCATTATCTAGGAAGATGATCTAGAAACTCCCTTTCATTACCTTGGAGCTTGCATGCCTCAATGGCAGGTTCTTTGCATTTGATGATAGGTTCACATCATTGGCGTTCGATCGAATGATTTTATAAGTGTTTAAATTCAACTTCATTTTTAACACTTGTAGATTGTGTTGTTGTACCTTGACAACCATTGCCATTATTGGTGGTTTTATATCATGTCTGTTAATGCTTCACATCACTAAATGGTAATTAGGTGGTTTCTACCATGTTTGACTCCAACACATCTATTCACATGGTGGGATTCATAATTTGGTTGGATTGAGATAGAGATGAAGACCTTGGGTTTCTTCTAATAAATCCAGGTCATGTGGAGTTATTAGATATTCATGATTGTACACAAAATCCCTTCTATTCAGATAGTTGCATCCATATCGTGGATCCATACACATGATCCCTTTTATTCGGATGGTTGCATCCATGTCGTGGATTCATGTATTGTTCAATTCCTAGTTAGAGATGTATGTTTATGCATACTTACATCAGATATGTCAAATGTATTGTATTATTCTTGATTTGCAAGTCTCCTGATGGTGTTTCTCTAAGTCCCTGCCTTGGCTTGTAAAGAACTTCAAGCATCACTTCTTGTTCTACCTTCATGAACTAGGGGAAATATGTTATACAATAATTTTTCACACTCCCAGTCTCATATCCTGAAGTGTCACAATGATGAAATTTTTCAGTGTGTTCACCATCAAGCATGTTCAGAAGCATCCCAAAAGAAAAGAAGAAGAATTGCCTAGAAATAATTCTGAAGAAACTTGTCAAAAAACCTTGTTTTTAGGATCAACGTGTTTTGCATAACTGGTGGTCCGCAATGGTAACTTGTTGCACAATAAAGTCCAAATATTGCCAGCGTGAATTTTATTAGGAAAACCCACACTAGACCTCTTCAGGCATTTTTTCCTAAAATGGATGAGAAGCTTCCTTTTCTAGAAGTCTTAAGAATGATGAGCTGGTTATAGGTGAATGAGGATTGGAATGTGACCTCCCATTCTTGGTCCTTGATCCTACTTTCATGTATCTTTCCCTCGAGATATAGAACCTCTCCCACTTTTTATGGATACTCAAATCCCTCTCCTTCCCTATATATGATATCCTTACTATCCACTAATGGTTGGCTAATAATTGGATGCCTTCCTAGTTCTGAATTATGCCCAATTGCTGCCCATTTTGCTAAGGAGAAAGGAGTACTTGAAGATTAAGGCTAGGAATTGGAAACTCATATAAAGGAGGCTTCCAACATCAAGGCTTAAGTGGTTGTAATTATCACTTTATAATTTATTAATAATACATTATGTGCTTGCTTTCCATAAATGTGTGAATTATTGCTCATTTAATTTAATACTCCTTGATCTATTACATGGTTTATATTGGAATGAATTTTGCTATGTATGTGTTTTTTCTCTCCACGTGATATTCCTTGCAGGTATCCATCCATAATGGTGAAGAGGATATTGAACTTGGAAACAGAACAATTAAGTAAGACACTAGTGGATGTTAGCATCAGAGTGAGGTAGGTCATCTATCCTCCTTTGTGTTTTCTAGTACAAACAAGGAAAGTTTACACATATTTGTCTCGTTTTTACTAGATCCTCCCATAGGAATAGAGGGATAATTTCTGCCTGCAGAAAGGATTGCCTACACAACATGGCTCCCAAAATCACTTTAGGAAAGGAAAGCAACATTTATCAGAGTCCACTTGAAAAATGGGGTTTGGATGTAATTGGAGAGATCACTCCGAATACTTCTCAGCTTCAAAAGTATATTATGTACTTGACAAAGTATTACCTTAGTTGGATTGATGTTGTTTCCTTGAAGCAAGCTAATGAAAATAAGGTGATTTTATTCATCTAAAATAATATCATTACTAGATTTGGTGTTCCAAACTCTCGTTTATTTCATAATTCTACTTTTCATCATTAAAATTGATCGACTTTGCTTCAGAGAAAGGGATACAAATTAAATATCCTACTAAGTATTATCTGCAAGGTAATGTTGTTGCATAATCTACGATTTTTTTATTTGTATCCTTAAAAAGACTTATGGTTGAACACTGAAGGGGCTAGCATCATGCCTTGTCAAATGCATTTTCGACTGATAGAGTCTCACCCAAGGTATCCTCAGGAAATTCTTCTTTCTTCCTTGTCTATGGAAAGGATGAAATATCTCCCCTTAATTCCTTCCTTCCCTTTTTACAATTGGCCCAATATTGTAGGGAACATGTTTGTATAGTAATGCAAATAAGAATTAATGCTTTATCAAAAATTGAAGAAGAACAAGAAAAGGATAAAAATAAGTTTCATGAACATTGGAAATTGGTCAAGAGGTGGTTTGATAAACGCTCAATAAGCACTAAATATTTCCACTTTTGTGATTTAGTATTGAAGTTATATGAAGCCAATGAGGCTAAAGGGAAGCATATTAGGTTTCAATAAATTTTCCTTGGCCTATTTCAGGTTGTTGAGAAGACCATTCACAAAACTTTTACACTTAAGACCTTGGAAGGAGAAATGAAAAATCTCTTTGTCAATGGTCAAATATAGAAAAACAAATCATGACCATTTGTTGGTGGTATTTATTATCCTATATGTAGTAGATTTATTTTTATTATGGTTTGCCTTAGTTTAATTTTGTTTCAATTTTTTATTGCTTTCATTTTTAGCTATAGTTTTAAGTTCATATTTTAGTTGTATCCTATTGTTTCAAAATTTTCTTTCTTTCAAGTTTTGATTTTTTCTTGATGCTTTTGTTTTGACTGTGAATATCCTTTTGATATCTATTTTTAGCTCCTGGGATCTTTAGTATAGGGGTAGGCCTGATTCTAGTCACAAACTAGATATATTCCTACAAGTAATAAGTAACCAAAGGTTATTACATCCAAAGTTTTCTCATAAAGTTCTTGAATATATGGATAGTAACCAATAGATTGTGGTGGAACTCGCACACCTTACAAATGATGTAATGGAAATCTAAGAGGAAAATAAAGTGTGTATCTATCATTTTCTTGTGATATTCATGCACTTCACACTAATAAACTAGTATCTACCATGATGTAAATAGGAAATACCCATGGGTTAAACTTAAAATGCAAATCATATGCTAAGCATGTCAAAGTACAACTCATAATCATAAACTATATTATAGAAGAACTTAATTGGAATGAAAAGCAATGAGTTTCATATTAATCGAATTGATCACAATACAAGACTTTGAAGTGTTTCTCTTTGGATTCGTATGCCTGGGAGTTACATCTTCAGATAAACATTGGGTGGTTGGCAAAGGAATTCAGGTAATGTGGCAGAGAATGAGGGTGGTGAGTAAAAAAATCCCAAAAGGTGATGAGGAAGGGCATGACATTGGTATGAGAGATAAGATACTAAGAATATGTGTGTGTATGTGTGTGTGTGTGTTAGTGAATGGGTAATCATAATCAAATTGAAATAATACGAAAAGGATCGCATAATGATCATATACAAATATTTACAAAATCTCATAGTAGTTGTTCATAATTTTCCCATATTTTCAATAAAAGAAAGATTTTTGAAACTTTCTTTTACCTTATGCTACTTAAATAATAACTTAGGTTCGCACTTCTAGATCCATTTATACATAAATTTGAAGAATGTGAATGAGGAAGAGAAGACCAAAACTTAATGACCTCTTCACTATACAAAAGGAATGTTGATACTTTTCAATTGAGAAATATCAAGGCTAATGTTGAATGTTGGCATTGGATCTTAGAACAAATAAACATGTGTTTTTGAAGAAAAAAACATGGAGAGATGATATAAGGCTATGAGTCACTTGGGCACATATAACCTTCAAATTTGAATTTGGTTTAAAAAAAACTCAGGCTATGAGATGAACCTTAAAGTGCACAATACAAAACATCTATTAATTATTTTGGAGATCTAGTAACTAATGAGAAAATTGCTTGAATGATGGATTGATTAATGTCAAAGTTGTTATTGGATAATTCTAGGAGTGTTATCATGTTCAAGGCACACATTTTGAATGTTAGCCTTCTCCTTTTTCTAAGAACATAGGGGGATCTTGTAATTGATATCATGGTCACCCTCAAGTTTTAATGTATAAAGTTTAAACCTTGAATGCTATAAAAACCTATGGACCTAGCTTATTAGGAAGGTTGTGCTAATTAAGTTTGCAAGCCTTCCACTTATTGTTGGAACTAAAAAATCAAATACAACTAATCTATTCTCTCACCTTAGGTTGCAAGAGATAATCTAATCCACTAAATCTAATATGGGATTTTTACCTGCAACCTGGAAAAAAGAAAATGAATATTGAATTGTCACTATTGAGGAAGGTGGAATGATAAATTAATTGATAATATTATGGGACTAAGCTTAATTTATTATATCTATAAATATAAGTATGGGATGCATTTTAATTTCTATGTATATGTCTATATAAGGATTTTAAAAGAAAGAAATAAAGCAAATAAAGCAAATTTACAATAATTTTTTAAGATTATTGTAGTGGAGTTTTATACCAAAGAAACAATAGACATGACTTTTTTTCTCCTATCCAAATTGAGGAAATTGAAGAGGTTTCAAGGGTTGGGCTTAGGAACCCAATGAGGTTTGAAGTTGGAGTAGAAGAAAAATATACGATTTGATATGCCACTATGACTAATATGTCTTGCTTGAGGACACCTAAATAGACTCACATTGAGACCAATGGCATGAACCCAAATCATCTCACCATTTAAGGATTGTCCTAAAGCCCTAATTTTGTTCTGTAAAAAAAAACCCTAGGGTCTAATTTGTCCCAACCTTAAGACAAGCTACTGAAAAGAATTTGGCCTTGGTTAGGGATGTCTTGAGGTCACATTTTGAGACCCTTTGGTGCCTAATAGGTGGTAATATTTGAAGTAGGCCCCTTATTGTTTGAACAAATGGTCTAGCTTTTGGTGCTAGTTGTGATAAAATTATTAAATAATAATTAAGGATTACATTTGTCTTGTGTTGTGGACAAAATTGGTTAAGGAGGCCACATGCCTAGAAGAGGTCAAGTACCTCTATCTTATGAATAGAAGGAAGAGAAATTTTATGAATATTAAGTCAAGGATGAACCTTGTATGGATCATTGTATGAAGAGAAAGGAACAAGGTTGACATTTGAGACATAAAATAGAACTTATTTGATGTTAGTTCTAAGTCAAATTTGAACTTGTGTTCAGGCCACAATAGTCCTATGGAGGCCACATCTCGAGGAACCAAGTTTTGATCTAAGGAAAGAGTGAGGTTTGTTCTTTATTCCAAAAGGATGATTCATCTCAAGCATAAGCCTTAGACATATAATGATTGAACAATGAATGGATCTATAATAGGACTCAACTATTGTCTGAGAAAATATGAACCAAATTATGGTCTATATTAAGACTAGGTTGAAGCATTCTTGGCCTAGTCCGAGGCCCCTACCTTTAAGATAAATTTCAAGGAAACAAACGTTGATCCAAGAATTGGATCAAGCATGATGATCATTGTTGTTTAACATTTGCTCCATGAAGAATGCAGTCCTACTACCTTTGGATGTTGATGATGGGTTATATGGATTTATTCTTGGGTTGTTTCGGGACTTGGGAGAATTAATGCAATGAAGAAAGAAAATACAACATATTTGTTAAGTTATGGCATGTTCTATGCTTATAAACTTTTACTTCTTTTTCTTATTATATTCCATAGATTAGCAATCACATGTACATAAAGTAAAGTGCAGATAGAACATTAAACAATGACAGAAACAAGCCAAGACAAGAGACACAGATGTGGGCTAGCCAGGGACAAACCCCACAATGTGTGGGGAAACCCTTTGATCAAATATTATTTTATCTTCAATAATTCAATAGAGAGAAATAGTACAATAAATCTGATTTATATCAGTAGTAGCAAACCCTAGATCAACAACACCAGCATTAACAACTTCATCGTCAAACTAGGGCAGATGATATCTCACAAACCGACAGTCGGATTGGATTGATTCCACCACCAAAAGTTATGGCTTCTAGAGGAGGTTTAGATGAACCTACAAAGTAGTTTAGATGAGAAGAAATTTTGGTCCACGCAGGTCAAACTTTACTTTTGTAGTTGCAGCTTCAGTTTCAGTAGCTTCCTTCAAACTAGGGCAGTCGATATCTTGCAAACAGTCCGTCGGATTGACTTGATTCAACCACCAAAAGTTGTGGCTTTCAGAGGAGGTTCAGATGAACCTACAATGCAGTTCAGATGAGGAGATATTCTGGTCCATGCAGGTCAAACTTTACTTCTTCAGTTGCAGCTTTAGTTTCAATAGCTTCCTTCAAACTAGGGTAGCCAATATCTTGCAAACCATCCATCAAATTGACTCGATTCCACTACCAAAAGTTGTGGCTTTCAAAGGAGGTTTAGATGAACCTACAACATAGTTTAGATGAGGAGATATTTTGGTCCATGCAGGTCAAAATTTACTTCTACAGTTGCAGCTTCAATTTCAGTAGCTTCCAGCTTCACATGTGCGAGAGAGAGACCCTTTTCTACGCAGTAGAGAAGAGACTCTTTTCTGTG
>APFE030766631.1:111434-123240 GCA_000404065.3 Pinus taeda | reverse complement strand
TGAAGTTTGGCCCTAGTTTCCAATTTTAACACTCCCTCTCAACTAGGGAGAACTTCATCTGCAATCTGTCTATCAGTCATTACTATTCATCCATCAAATGCACTGCCCTATATAGCCTGACCCTTGCCCTGCTCTGCTCTATTCTGCCTATTCTTCTTTGTCTTTTTCTACCCTGTACTAATCTGTATTATTCTGCTCTGCTCTTGCATTGTTCTATTCTGCTCTGCTTTTGTTCGAATTATGAAGAAGAAGAAATGATCGAGGATGTATCATACTACCTCAAAGTCAGTATCAGGGTATGTACCACTGGTCCCAGACCAGTCTCAACTGACCCGAAGTTAGCGTCATAGTATGTACAACTCCTACCACTGGTCCCAGACTAGTCTCAACTGACCCAAAGTTAGTGTCATAGAATGTACCACTCCTACCACTGGTCCCAGACTAGTATCATTGATCCCAGATCAATGGAGGTCATCCTAGTGTAGGGAGTATGGTAGATACAATGATGCATCCATTGGTACTACTATGGTCTCTAAATTCATTTCCCTGCTCATTGATCAGATGAGAGGTACTTCCCATGAGTCCCAGAATGCATGGGTAGGATGCCTTAACAAGAGATCTAATCAATCCTTTCCTCACAGGAGAGCACATCAATCCTGCTACAATCACCATGGAGAACACATCAATCTAGGCCACCATGGAGAACACATCAATCTAGGCTTCATAGGAGAATACATCAATCCTGCTACAATCGCCATGGAGAACACATCAATCTAGGCCTCACAGGAGAACACATCATCCTGCTACATAGGAGAGCAAATCATCCTGTTCCATAAGAGAGTGAATCATCTTGTCCCATAATAGAGTGAATCATCTTGTTCCAGTGCGCACCACCAGGGGAGGGTGAGTCACCCTGTGGTCGTATGTTGTTCCAGTAAGAACCGCAAGCCCTCAGAGCTCCCAAAGATCAATGTATGCAACATGCAGGACCCTTGTACAATGGTTTCTTGACAACTCCAAGTCATTTGGGAAAATCATAGATTAGATCTTTCCTCGGGGCTTTGACAAGGTGTACTGACAAGTACATCATCTTAATGCAATGGAGCCTCCTTGCTCATCGACTTACCATATCCCAGATGATGTCTATCTACTGGAGCAATCAATGAATATGGGATTCCTCAGTAATCAATCCCACCTCTAGTTGTTACAGAGAATCACAATGGTATGTGTTCAAATAGCTCACTAAAGAGCTTTCCCAACCACGCAACTTCATACGAGATCATACTCGTAGATATGCATCTAGTCTCGAAGATGCTTATGGTAACCGACTTCTGCTTCCTACTCATCCATTATATCGAAGAAGAATCCAAAGAGAAACAACACTAAAAGTGCTCCAGTGATCCTCCACAATACCTACCTAATCAGCATTCGAATAATCATGCAGTTTCATATTTCTGGCAGTGTATCTCAATCCATGAGAGATTGTCTCCTGAAGACATCTCAAAAGATTCTTGGCACCAATCTAGTGAATCTCAACCAAATATGAACTCACAATGCTAACTACAAAACATATGTTCGGATGGAAGTTCACCTAGAACATCAACGCGAATGATTTTTTGAAACTCAGAGGCATTTCCCAAATCTGGTCCGACATCACTACCATATAACTTTCGAAAGTTAAGATCCTCGAGGTAGTCACAGGCTTGCAGTCCATCATACCAAATTTTTTGAGAATCTTCACCACATATTTTCCTTGAGATAGGAAAATTTCCCTTGGCTTTTGCCACACTTCAAGTCCTTGGTTCTTCATTTCAAATTCAGAAGCCAACTCCCTCTCACATTTTTGAATGAAAGGGTATGCACCTGTTAGAAAGAGGTCTAATGAAATTTGGCAAAAAAATAATTATATATAAATTGTTCTTTTAATAAATCTTTAAAATGTTGAAAAAACAAATAAAAATAGTGAGTAAATAAAAATTTAAATTAGGGCTTCGAGTATGCCCTAAAACTGTTTTTGCTTTGCTAAGAGCTCGTCTCTTTTAGACATAAAGAAACATGGTAACCCAAGGCCTAGAGGCATTTGGCAAGAATGAAAGCCTGTCTTCTTATGGACCACCAACTGATTATTCCAGGTGGCATGTTTTTCCTTGAATAAGGGTGATGAGTCAACCTACATTCGGGGTTAGCAGCTAGAGATGACTGTCCTCACAATTGGTTTGACAACTCAGTTATGATAAGGTTTCCCACCTATAAAATAATAAAGAACTTATTTGCAAAGTAATGCGCAAAATTTATCTCTGAATGGCTTCTTGGACATGGGGTCGAGACAAAATCAGCGAGAAAACCCAATATAAGGCACCTGAAGTGGAATGCCTCCCTTCTAACATAAAACTAACCATCATATCTCTCACGAATAACTATGATTTCTCAGTTGCCATGGCCACATATTGCAAACATTTCTGATCACATTCTGTGTCCAATTGCTCCAACTCAGATAGAGCTACTACCATGAATCTTGAGAGTAAGACTTCCCTCACATGCCCTTCAGAGATCTTGCTTCTCTTGGAACGAATAATTTCCATAGCAAATCCATTCACTACATTTTTTGCTTCTCTTGACCGCTTCTCATAATTGATGTCAAGCATTCACTTGATTCCCCACACAAAGGGAAAAATGGAAAAATCCTACCCGTGCTAATATAACTAGCATTATTAAAAGACTCTCCAAATTGGGACCTAGTTAGAGAAGGGTGGAGGTAGCCCAGATCGACCCCCTGAATGCCACATTGCATATATTGTCGAATGCCTTATAAGTATGTCGTGTAATTCTATGATCTCTCCTCCTTCGCATCCATTCTTGAGCACCACCATGAGTAGGTTCTTGATGTCCCACTGAAAAACCTCCACCATGAAGTTCCAAAGTGTATTGAATTCGTACCTCACATCCTTCCTCTGCATTTTCCACAGCTTCCCATCCGTGTTGAAGATCCCCTTGCCCAAGAAATCATGGAGAAAGAAAGTGGAGAGTTCTCCCTTGGGGTAATTCTGAATATTGGTTCTTACAATATGCTCCACATTTGAGGGATTCATAGTGGCAATGCCTCATACACTTCCTGGGCTCTGGAGGATAAATGTGTGGGAAGGGATTCTCGAAAGAACTTGTACTAAATTAGAGAACGCAAACAAACTTAGATTTTACATTGCCAAAAAAGGATTTTATACATGATGAGGAAGCTTCTGCACTGTTGGATTATCAGTGACAATGGCTTCTTCAGGTAGCTATTTAAACTCTCTCAAAGCCACGAGACTTCCTAACTTACTCAATTAATGCGAAAGATGGGTTGGAATTAATGTTTTCCAACACTCCCCCTTAATTCCAACCATATGACAAACACACAAGATATGTTATAGCACAATACATAAGACACAATCATACTCTTAATTGACATGTTTGTTGGTCTAAGTCTCAACTAAGCTTACAACATAATCTAGATTTTCTACACCACATAACTTACTTCTACAAATTTCAAATTTAGACTTCCCAAGAAGCTTAGTGAATATGTAAGCCACATTCTCATTTGTATTACAATATATTAAGTCAATTTCCTTTGATTGGACTTTTTCCCTTACAAAATGATGTTGCATGTCTATATGCTTTGACCTTGCATGACATACAAGATTGTCCACCAATTTGATGGTGATTTGATTATCACATCTAATCATTGTAGGTTCTTGTTGAGCTTCTCCAATATCTTCAATTATTCTTTTGAGCCATATTTCTCTACAGGTGGCACTGCATAAAGCTTTATACTCTGTTTTTAGTTGGTGAAAAGGAAATTATTGGTTGTTTCTTACTGCTCCATGATATAGCTCCTAATCCTATATTGAACACATATCCAGTGGTGGATCTCCTGTCATCTAGATTTCCAGCCAAGTTAGAATCAAAATGACCTGTCAATTCAACATTAAAATCATTAGTATATTCAATGCCAAAATTTATAGTTCCCTTTAAATATCAAAGGGCCCTTTTTGCAGCTATCAAATGGATTTCTTGAGGCTTAGCCATTAATTGACTAAGTATGGTTACTGCATAACAAATTTTTGGTCTAGTGGTAGTGAGATAATTCAAGCTTCCCACTAATTATCAATACAATGTTCCATTCACCTCTTTTGTGTCAAGAGTAGCACAGGAAAGACATCTCTTGGTGTAGTAAGAAGCAGCATACATCCAATTTGTAGAGTCCTCCTATACGAACACCTGTAGAAATAGACTTCATCTGGTCCAACAAGTCTTTAATAATACAATAAGATTTAAAGAATTCTACCTTGAGATCTTGATCTGTAATTTTTGATACAGAAATTAGGTTCTTCTTAATACTAGGTACATACCACACATCAGATATATTCCTGATGTTTTGATCAGGTAGAGTGACAAGGACATCTCCATGTCCCTTGATCTCGTACCCTCTATCATCTCCAAGGTATACTTTTACTCCAGTGTTGGATTCTCTAAGATTTTTGAACCATTGATTTTTACCTATCATATGTGAGTAGGCTCTAGAATCTACGAATCAAATATCTTATTAATCCTCCTCAGTGGCTAGTGTAGTCTTAGCCATAAATAATCTGACATCCTGATTCTGATCTGCATCAGCTAGATGAGTTGCATGTCTTCTCTACTTGTAACTCTCCCCATCTGTCTTTTTCTTATGGAAAAATTTAGCAATAAGGCCTATCTTACCACAATAAAAACATTTAGGAGAAAAGTCATGTTTATGCGAGGTCATACCTTGTGGTGTCCTTTTTTGTGATACTTTCCCTTTACTGTGATCAACCACTGCATTCCCCTTCGCCTTGAACTTGGTCATCAATGCAAGATCTAGATTTTGAGGTTTGAGAGACAACCTCCTTTCTTCTTCTTGTAGCAAGCTCCGAGTAAGCTCTTCAAAGCTTGCAGGCTTTTCTCTTGCATTCAATCCTATTATAAACATCTGATAATCATCTGTCATGCCATTCATGGTAATCATCACTATATCATCATTCGCCACAATTTGGCTGATATTAGTTAGTTTATCTTTAACCTTCTTTATTCAGGATATGAATGAAGAAACATACTCATTCTCCTCCATCTTGATGGAGAGAATATTCTTCCTGAGGTACGAAGTTTGATTGGTGTTCTTGATCTCATACATTTCTTTGAGAATCGTCCATATATCATTCACTATCTTGCACTCCCGAAAGTGAGGGATGATGCAATCTTTGACTAATAACTTGAGGAGAACCTTTGCCTTCATCTTACTTTTCTCCCAGTCTTGAATTGTCGTGTTCGATCCACCAGTTACTGTAGTCGGCTTGACCTCATCACTGATGGAAATGACATAGGCATTCTGTCCCTCAAGTAGAGTCTGGAGCTTAAACTTCCAGTTGGTGTAAATGGAACCATCAAGCTTATTACTCTCATTAAGATAAGCTTCAACAATTTGATTATTCATCTTGAATGAATAAAAACTTTAATAATTAAAAAAAAAACCCCAGATCTTCTTTAAAAAAATGCCCCCTTAATATCAGATAATAATCCCTTCAAATAATGAGAGCCCTTCAATTAAAAGAACTCCAAAATTTTTAATTAAAGCTTTGAAAAAAAAAACTTCAATTAAAAAAACTTAATTATCTGAGCGATAATTATTCAAACTTTCTTATTACAAGGGGCCACCTTAACATATATTAAAACGAAAAATTGCTTTAATTCAACACAAGTTCACCAGCAACGAACATTCAAGATCTTGTTCTCACATCCTCTCACCAACAACGAACATTCAAGATCTCATATCCTCTGCACGACTCCACAAAATTCATGCTCACTGAATCCACTACCTTGAAATCTCACAACTTAGATGTTGGGTATAGCTTCTTGAGCATCTTTGGTCACATGACAGTAAACTGATGATCCAAAGATGTGGAAGTGACTCACATCTGGTCACTTCCCCGAAAAAGCCTCTATAGGTGTCTTCATCCCCAAGATATGATGAGGATTTCTGTTCTGAAGGTACACTGTTGTATTGCATGCCTCAGCCCACAGATGAGGTGGTAGGCCTTGGTCATGCAACATCACTTGAGTTGCTCCCACAATAGATCTGTTCTTCCTTTCAGCCACCCCATTCTGTTGTGGGTTATGGGGTGTCATTAGTTCCCGTTTAATTCCTTTTGTAGCACATAATTCTTTAAACTGCTGGGAAACATACTCTCCACCATTGTCGCTACGCAAAGCTTTTAATTTCTTTCCTGATTCTTTCTCTTCCAAGGATTTAAACTCACAAAACCTCAAGAAGATCTGATCCTTATTTTGCATAAAGTAGATCCAACATCTACGAGAAAAATCATCAATAAAAATAACATAGTACCTTTGCTTAGCGGTGGAGGCTATAGAGAATGGTCCACATACATCTGAGTGAACTCGCTCCAGGATTGTTCCAGCTCTACTATCTCGATCCGGAAAGGAATATTTCACATACTTACCCAAGGTACAACCTTTGCATGTACTCATCTACTCAAGTTTTCCCTTGGGTAATCCGGTAGAAATCTGTCGCATGATCTTCAAGGCTCCATGGTGCAAGTGGACCAGTCTTCTATGCCATAGCTCACCAACATCTTGGCTCTGCACCATCTCTTCTTTGGAGCTCAAAGCAACACGGTCATCTACCTCGAGCTTGTAGAGATTATTGACTCGAATCCCTATTTGCTTTGTTTGTCCAGTGCCGATATGCCTCAGGAATACCTTTCCTTTGCTAAAGACTACATCATAGCCTTTAACTTCTAGCATAGCAACAGACATAAGATTCTTTTTTAGACCTGGTACATACTTAACAGCAGATAGGGTGAGAGGAGCACCATGCTCCCTTTGAAACACAACTATACCTTCACCTGAAGCACAATACTTTCCATCATAGCCCATCTCGATCCGCAACTGGAGATCCTTCTCCTCCAATGTATTGAAAAAATTCTTGTCACCCAACATGTGGAAAGAAGCTCCATTGTCTAGGTACCAAACACATCCCACCATGGATGAAACCATGCATGTGATAAGAGAGAAATCCAGCTCAAACTTTGAAGCTAGTGCATCACCATCAAATCCCTTTGAGGAACCCTTCTTGGATTTCTTTTGTGGAAAATTCATTGCATAATGGCCCACTTCATGATAGTGAAAGCATCGCACTTTCAACTTGTCAACCTTCTTCCCACCATGAGAAGGTTTGGAATGGGACGCCTTCCCTTTCCCTTTCTTAGCTTTACTAGCTAAAGCTAGATTTTCTTCATCATCTTGTTTTGATGAAGATCCATCCCTGGTGTTTCACCTTATCTCCTCTTGCATCAGATTTGACCAAAATCATACCTAATCTAGCAGTTTCTCTCCTCCATTAACCAAGTCCTAGTAGCTATGCCAACTCTTAGGAAGACCGAGGAGTGCTAGACTCACCATGTCGTCATCAGCTGTCACGATCCCTACACTTCCAAGATCATCCCTGCATGTGGTGAGCTTGTTCAGGAACGTAGAGTTTGTGTCGACCTTTTTCGCACTTGATATTTCAAAGCTTGTTTTTCAGTGCCAGATTCCTTTGATCGCTACTATTCTGATAAAGATCTTTTAATGTTTTCCACATCGAACAGAGTCTCCTTCCCATGGAGGCTCCAGACAATGTGATCTCGAACTCCCTCCAGGAGGATTTTCCTTGCTCTAGCCACACACTTTTTCCATTCTACCAGTTGAGTAGCATTAGTCAGCTTTTGGACTTCTTGATCAATGGTCCTTTAGACCGTTATCTTGTAATACCGCCTCCATGCGATCCTTCCAGGCTATATAATTCAAACTGCCATCAAGGGCATATTCGAGTCTTAAACCACTAAACACCATAGGTGAAATAGATGTGATAAGAACTCAATTCAATATTTAGAAACCAAACTTCAAACTTCTCTTGCTTCTATACTGTTCTTACGTGAGCACCTTTGCTCTAATACCATGTAGAATTTTCATTGTAGATCACCTGATATATGTAATGTCCTAAAGCATAATACTAGATCTACTTCTACCATAAACTTTACAGAAGCTTAAACAGATATGAGCATCATCAAATAAGAACAAATATAACTAAGAATGATAAGTAATCAACCATAACACAGAAGATATATCACTAGGGAAAGCACCAGCCTAAAGCCCAAACTCTGTATTATCATACAAGTGGAAATCTTGTTCAAGTTACAAAAAGAATTAGCTCAAAATCTATCCTTCTCCCTCTGCAATCAAAAAATACAGCTCACAGACTAAATAGACATAGTATATGTCTTCCTCAAGCCCTCCAAGCCTCTTATTTCCCTGCGTAGTTTTGATTAGGGTCCAATGATGTGACATGTGTGAATTGGCCTCATCACACTCACTATAACCTCTGATCCAATTGTGAAATCCTTAAGGAATAATATTCCTTTTGCATGCAAGGAATATTCACAATGGAATATTGTTGCAACTGATAGTACATTGTCCCTCCATCTGATCTCAACTGGGTCTCTGACTGAACTGACATGCATGAGTTATCCATGAGTGAATACTCAGTTATTTGAAATACAATGGTTACATGCATGCAAGCATTAACTAACTGAACTCTCATTAATTTAACAAATTGTTAAATTAATCTAACTGGACTTGACTCAGTTAACTGAGCCAACTAATTACAACTCAATATTACAACTCACTCTTATCTCTTTAACTGATGGATAAATCCCTCAATCAAAGGAGAAACTATTGCATGTCCTCATATAGACTTCATGTTCATAATTCCTTAACTAATTAACTCAAGATGAATTAACTAATCAATTTACAAATAGCTGTTAACATCAAATTCGAATTTTACTTCCTATGTTTAGTCCAGGGGCTGACTAAAATAAGAAAGGATCCCAAAATGATATTTTTAGAAAAGCTATTTTTAGCACTTTCACTTTTCACCCATTGTCGCTAAGATCCACAATGGCTGAACTGCTATTTATAGTTGGGCTATTTATAGTAGTGCTATTTTTAGCATTTTCTATTTTTTAGCATTTCTTGTTGCACATCTCAACACTTCTCAAGAACACAATTGTCCTCTTGTATTTCAATCATAATGAAATACTTGGTTCTGATTGCCTCTTATTTCACTTAGAAAGTCTTACCAGCTTCCTTCATCCCTTAGCAATTCTACCCACATCCTCTGTGGAATTGCCTTTGTGATCTGCAACAATCCCTTTGAAGTAACAAGTCTTCTTATTGCTACATATGCCTCACTAAACTTCTCTCCTTTGAGCTTAGTCTTTTAGCATCTCTCTGGTTCTTTCCTTTGGAATCAATTGAGCACTCCTTGCTCTAGATTGCTACAACCTTTACAGCTTCTTATGCTATCAACTGCATATCAATGTATAAACACACATTCTCAAATTAAAACAAAACATATCACCATACCTTCAAGATATCAACATGATCTTGTTTCACCATTCCACCCGTACCTTGAATGGATTGTCCTCTGTTTCTTGCATCTGCAAGTTCTACTACACATCACCTTTGTGTGCCTACTTTCTGTCATATTAGAATCTAATCCTTCCTTGCCTGCATAAACATCTTAAAACATAACTTTGTTCTTAATTCTTTCGCAAAGAATTTCTTTGTTTTGTTTTAACACCAATTGTTTCAATTACAATTCTACTCTGGTACCAAATGATGCAGGGTTACCCCTGTTTACACCCACAGTATGCATGTAAAATTCATAAGTACATTTGTCCCAAGTATTTAACTCTCTAAGGAGTCAAACTCTTCAACCATCAATGGTTAAGGACCCTTTTCTTAATAAACTTCATACGCAGGATTATTCAACACAATAGCCTAGACTTCCAATCTCCTCCATCGAGACTTATTCACCCTTATAAACCTTCATTAACCCTTAAGCCCACACATTAAACCTTCATTTTATAAACATTGGTTATACTGAGCTTAACACATGTAAAGCCTTTATCAGCACTATATTTCTATTATAACCCTTTTATAACATAAATGCACTTAACACATACCTTTCCACCTTAATACGGCATTTTCGCAGATATCAATGCTTTTCTTTTATTGTAATCGGGGTATCGCTCTTCCGCGGGTCACATTACACACTCCTTCCACTTTCCTGATATGCAATCACATTGTCAAAACACATTATTGGTGCTTTTACATTAAAAACTTAGACCATTCATTCTATCGGAAAATATGGGAAACACGGGAATACAAAGGAAAACCCGCTCCAAAACATAAGGCCGAACTTCAAACATCATAAACCCGCATTCATAATTGTCATCGGGTCCGTACTCATCCATTGCCTTTTCATTGCGCTGTCCATTCAAACTCCGATTAGCGATTAACCTCCGAAACTCAAAACATATTAACTGTACGATATAACCCATCGGGTCTACTTACCCCACATGGTGCATTGTCCTCCTCCCTTCTCCAATCAAACAAATTGCATATTAATCTTTCGTCATTGATTTACACTTAGTAGATCTGACAATTCACCCTGATTTTAGCTAGACCACAAGCGTGGGGTTTAACCGCCTGATAAAGCGGTTTCCCTTCCCCACTTCTCTGCTACGTGTTGTGTTATGAATGGAATCGGAGCCAATCAGTAAAAACTACTTACGGTCCTTCCTTCCGCTCGAAATCCACTTTCCTTCTTTTGAATAATATTCTTCACCAATTATCCTCCACACTCCTTCAACATTCGATGACCATTAATCTATGAGATCGATGGTTCTTGTTCCTTGTCTCCTATGTCGTTGATTTGTAAGATCCAATGGTACTTAAACTTCAATGACTCGCTTCCTCCCTCATCCTTTTCTTTATGTTTTTCATTGTTTCTTCAGCGTTTCTCTATGGTTTTGGGTTATTTCTTCAGGGTTTTAATTTTTTCTCTTTGTTATTCAACTTTCTTTGAGCTTAACTCCTCTGTGAATTCTCGCTTCGCAACTTATCTAGAGCTTCACTCTAATATTCAACTAGATTCAAAGATCCCTTTATGATTCCTCTGAATCATTCTACTCCTCTGTGTGTCCTTCAGAATTCGACCTGCAACCCCTGTTACAGAACCTACAATTCACATATAATTCATTCATAAATACTCATTTCACACAATTACACAGTTAGGAATAAACTTATGTATATATAAGTATAAACAAATGATTACATTCGAGACTCTCTATCTCTCATAGGCCCAATCTTCAGTATTAGTGGCCTCCCCCTTCACTCTGCCCGTAGGCTTACATTTATACCAAAAAGGTTTTTTGAACTAATTCTGGTTCAAATCCTAGATCTACTGAACTGACTCCTAAATGTCCTCTATCCTCTATGTCCACTTCTAACTTCATTTAATTCCTAAGAACTCTCTCTAGTTCCTCGAATCATGAACTGCTTTAAGAGTTATAAGTGACTTCTAACTCTTTTGTCACTACTAACCACTCATGTCCTTTTTTATTCGAGAGCATTTACAAGATATCTCACATTTTCTAATTAACTATTATTCTATGCACTCAAAAGCCTAAATATTACATTAATTCATCACCTAGGAATCCAAATTCCTTAAAATACATGACCCCCCTATTTCTACTAATTTACAATTATTTTCCTCGGGTTGAATGCTCCTGCATCAAGATTTAATTAAAAAAATTAATATACTATTTCTATTTTTTTACTTTTAGCGAAATCCCTCGATATATGAAATTTTTATTAAAATAATTGCCTCAAGATTTAACTATCT